>RJWM01041517.1:0-14834 GCA_004363535.1 Dasyprocta punctata | reverse complement strand
AAATTCCTTAGTAAGTTAGAGACTTAATTTTATAAATATACAAAAGTATTAAAATTCTCAAAATGCACTAATTACAGGCTTGTTATCTTAAGGAAAGATTCCTTAAAGCTCTTTAGTCAAGCAATCAATTTAGCACATAGCTTCAAGAATAGTCCTTCAGGGCTCCCCACTATGTGCCAAAAGGAGAAAGTTAGATACATTTGTAGACAGAGCTTTGAAAGTTGGGGAAAGAGCATGCATGAGCCCCAAGCCTGGTTTGATCCTGGAACATGTTTTCCTAGGTCGTCATCATTCCCTGCAGATTTCCATCTCCAGCAGAGTCAGTGGAAATATTCCAGAAAGTGAGTTTTTCAGTAACTCTCCAGAGTCCAGTCTCTCTCACTAAAAAGCTGTAGTGTCCCCAAAGTGCTTAGTTCTTTAATTAGCACATTCAAGGTATGAACTTGGTCATTAATAGAGTTAGTTTCTCCTTTCTAGTATTTCTGGGGGTAAAGACTTTTTGTGAGTACTACCAAGAGGAGAAAAAATCCTAAGTTTCTCACCTAGTCCTTTTCTCCCCCACAACCAACCTATGTGGCCAGGGAGATTTGTCCTTCCATCTGCAACCAGAGGATAGTTTTTACTGGAGGAATTCACTGTTTCTCAAGCACAGCTTGAAGAATGATCTCCAGTCTAGATTCTGAGCATCTGTTACTCAAGCCAAAGATAGCATCTGTGTGAAAATGTCTTCAACCTACCTTTCTCTTAAAAGGTGTTTCCAATGAAGTGACCTGCATATTGGCCTGAAGCCCTCCATTCACTGGGTCCTGTCTCTGTGTGATGAATCCTTTCAAAGTTACCTTTGGATGCCCCAGACCTGTCTGATTTTCTCTCCCCCGGTCTGAGTCACCCCTGTTCCAGTAGGTGAGACTCACTGGGAGTCTTATGGAGTTCCTTAAAGGAATACAGAAATGATTGTTTCTTGGGATGTGGGAATCACAAAATTCTCTTCTGAAAATCTTTATACTTTGTTAAATTATAATATGTTTTCTGAATCTTTCATGGTTTTTCTTTCATCACACCACTGTTTAGAATAACACTGTTACCAGAACAATTATCCTAATGTAGACATACAAAAACAAGCAAAAAGAGAAAGGATGCTATTACAAAAAGTATGTCTTGCTATAATTTTTCAAAACCCTCGTGCCATGAGAAATTAAAGTCACATGATGAGAGAGAATAGGTGGAATATTTTAACCCATTTTGGTTGGTTGAGCTGCTCAGCCACCTTTGAAAGATTATTTGACTTCTTAATGATTATTAACATTATTCTTCAATAGTTTGGAGTAGAGGAAAGTATGAACTATATAATGGTTGAAACTGCAATTTTAGTAAGTTAAATGTGCCACGAACTGCTATGAATAAATTCATATGTTGAAACCCAAATTTCCATGGTGGATAGGAAGAGGGTAATTAAGTCATGAAAGTGGAGCCCTCCTTGTAAATGGAGACACTGGAGAGCTTTCACCCTCTGTCTGTTACCCGCCAGATGAGTACACAACAGAATATGGCCATCTGCGAACCCAGAAGTGGGCCCTCACCGAACACTGGATCTGCTGGCTCTCTGATCCCAGACTTTCCAGCTTCCTGGATAAATTTCTGTTATTACAGTCTCCTAGCCCATAGTATTCTGCTACAGAACTCTGAACTGGCAGAGACAGGGCTTAGGAGGAGCTAGTGGATCTTCCGTCAGTGCTGTGCGAGTTGAGGGAATGAATGAATCCCAAGCTGCCTCTACACCAGGTGGTCAGGGAGGAGGTTCAGATTCAGGAAGATCAGTGGAGGGGGCTAAGGGGCTGGCTAACGTCTAAGGGGTTTCAAACCCCATGCTTCCACAAACCTCCTGCTAGCCTCAAGTGGCACAAGGGACAGAGATGTGAACGATCAATGTGTTGATTCTGCTTTTCACTTATTAAGTTCCTTCAGGGAACTTAGAAGGTTTTCCCCCAGTTTTATTGATTGTACAATTCTGGCTCCTTTAGGAAGTTTTACAATTTATCGAAGGGTCCTGGCAATTCCCTTAGAGATAAACTGCAATCCCAACAAAAAATATCAATGGAACAATTTCTGTCCAAACCCTCTGATCAGATTCTGATGTAAAAGGAGTTTTATTTTCACCAGCTTTTTATTGCTTAATGAATACATTTGCTTTGGGAAGACATCACCTGTCATATTTTCATTTGATTTTGAGAACTCTGAAGAGGTTTTAGTTGTAGTCTAGGGAGTTTTGCTATTCTCTGACTTAATCATGCTTCAGAAAAGGAGCTCTGTGGATTTATTTCATAAGGCACTTTTAAAGCTTTCAGGCTGCAGTCAATGAAGAGCTGAAATTCAGAATAATGGAACTTATTTTTTACTTCATTCCATCGACTGAGTCTATTTGAAGCTTACCACCTGATTAACAGTCCCCAAACAAAGAGCGAGTTTTAATGACAGCCACTTGGAACAGTGTTGTCCATGTGGCAGCCACTTTTAGGGAAGGGCCTGAAAAGTCCCTGCTTTCTATCTTTCTCAAGTATTGTATGACTCTTCCTTAGGCAAAGGGGATGAATTGCTGAAAAAGTCTACCATTTCCTTTAGGGTTCTACCAGGGGCCTCCCACCTGCTCCTTTCCTTTTAGTTCTTGTTCCTCTGTGTCTTGTTGGGTATATTGTTAGGTAAACGGAGGCCAGGGCTCCAGTCCTTCTGAACAAATGTAAGTGAGCTCACTTGGATAATGTGTCATGGACTCTGTTTATTTTCCCTGAAGGGACTTGAGGGGAAAGAGCAGCGTCATCCTAATATGTTTGCAAGATGAGAACTTTGTTGTTTACCCAGTAGATCTGATTTTAAGAGATGGGTTCTTCTTCATACAGGCACGGTTTAGATGGGATATTAGAAGGAACTTTTGCATGCAACATGCTGGCCTAACTCTCCATGCAGGGCAGTTTTCCTGGGAAGGAGAGGGAGTTCAATGCTGTTTGCAGGCAGGAAAGTAAATTATATCTCATTCCACTTTGCTTCTGGCTGCAGAGCTTTGTAATTTCTCTGCAAATATGGTTTCTATTTTTAGAGTAGCAGAAAAATTTGATTTTAAAGACAGGAAAAGTGCATGTGGGTGAATCTCTAGGCCAGGAATTCTTAACATGAGGTCCCTAAACTCTTACTCCTGGATGTCAGAGGTCTGTGAACCTCCAGAAATTGTAAGTGAAATTATGTCTGCATGTATGTATAACTGGGGGAGAGCTATCACAGCTGGCAACAGCCTCCCCAGGGACTTGGTGACTGAAAAACAAAACCAAAAGGAAAACCAGTAAAGCAGGGTTTGCTCTGGCAGGATGCTGAGCTAGTCCTCATCCTTACCAGGCTTTGCAATTTGGTATGAAGATGAGAGGATGATCCAGTGCTGGGACCAAATGCCTGACACACAAAACTGAGAGCAGGAAAGGGTTAGTTTTTATAGAGTTCTTTGTAAATTAACTTTATTAGTACATTATTTTTTTTTCTCAGTACCAGGGATTGAACTCATAACCCCTCGTCTGCCAGACAGGTGCTAAAGCCACTGAGCCAAACTCCCAGCCCTGGTTTTTTCAAGGCAAGGTCCCACTGTGTAATTCAGACTGGCCTTGCTCAAGTTGTAGCCCAAGCCAGCCTCGAACTCATAATGCTCTACCTACCTCAGCCTTCTGAATGCTGGGATTAAAGGTGTGCAGCACCATGCCCAGTCGGTACATTTTAGATATACATAATGAACACACGCATCATAGGGAATTTGTACCTGTACATAATATATCTTTTTATGTACCTGTACATAATATATTCTTTTTTCCCATTCCCTTCTGCTCAATTCAACCCTTCTTCCTCCCTATTTCCAAAAGCTTTGTTTCCATTTTTCCCTTCCATTCACTTTTTTCCTTTTCCCTTCCTAAATTCATTAAATTTTAGAATTGTTTTCTCTAATTCTGTGAGGTATGCTGCTGGTATACTCATCAGAACTGCATTAAATTTGTATAACAATTTTGGAAATCTTTTTCAATATATTGGTTCTTCTTATCCAAGAATAAGGGATATCTTTCCATTTTGTGATATCCTCTTTAATCTCTTTTAAGTACTATAGTTTTCAGTGTAAAGGTCTTTTACTTCCTTCATTAGATTGATTCATTCCTAAATATTTCTTTTTTCTTTTTTTGGCGGGGGGGATGCTACTGCGAAAGGTGAGGCTTCCCTAATTCCTCTCAATGTGTTTGTTACTTGTGTACACGAATGCTATAGATCTTTGAGTGCTGAGTTTGTATCTAGCTATGCTGTTGAATTTGGTTATTCGATCTGGAAGTTGTTTGGTGGAATTTCGGAGGTCTTCTATGTAGAGTATCATGTCATCCACAAATAATGATAATTTAACTTCTTTTTCTATCCTTATTCCTTTTATTTTTTTGTCTTGTCTAATTGTTCTGGCTAACTCTTGTCTTGTTCCTGATATTAGAGTGAAAGTTTTCAGTTTTTGACCATTTAGTATGATGTTAGCTGTTGGTTTGTCATAGATGGTTTTTATCTGATTGAGATAAAGACCTTCTACTCCAATTTGCTGTACGTTTTTTTATCATGAATGGGTGTTGAATTTTATCAAATTTTTTTTTTTCTGCATCTATTGAGACGATGATGTGGTTTTTGTCACTGGCTCTATTAATATGGTCTATTACGTTTACTGATTTGCATATGTTGAACAAACCCTGCACCCCTGGGGTGAATCCTGCTTGGTCATGGAGTATAATCTTGATGTTTTGTGGCATTCTGTTTGCAGGTATCTCACTGGGGATTATTGTTCATTTGGGAGATTGGCCTGCAGTTCTCTTTTTCAACTGTATTCTTCCCTGGTTTTGGTATTGGAGTCATGTTTGTTTCAGGGAATGAGTTTGGGAGTATTGCTTCTCGTTCAGTTTCATTAAAGAATTTGAAGTGTAGTGGCATTGACCATCTCTAAATTTCTTGTAGAATTCAGAAGTGAATCTATCACTTTTCTTTGTTGGTAGATTTTTAATTACATCTTCAATTTCATTGACTGATACTGGGTTATTTAGAGTTTTTACATCTTCTTGACCCAGTTTTGCTAGTTAATATTTATCTAATAATCTGCCCATTTGTCCTGTGTTTTCCATCTTATTAGATACAGGTTCTCAAGGTAGGTACTGATGATCTTCTGGATTTCTGCAGGATCTGTTGTGATTTCACCCTTTTCATTTCTACTTGCTTGAGTTTGAGACTTTTCCTTTTTTGATAAGATTGGCTAAGGTTTGTCAATTTTATTTAATTTTTCAAAGAACCAGCTCTTCAACCCATTGATGCTTTGTACTACTTTCTTAGTCTCAATTGCTTTAATTACTGCTCTGTTCTTTATAATTTCCTCCCTTGTATGAACTTTGGGCTTGACTCTCTCTTCTTTTTTTAGAAGACTGAGGCTCAAACTTAAGTTGTTTATTTGCGCTCACTCTGTTTTTCTGATATGAATTCACCACTATAAATTTCCCTCATAGGACTGTTTTCACTGTGGCATATAAATTCTGATATTTTGTATTGGCATTATCATTTAATTGCAGAAACTGTCAAATTTCTTCTTTAATGTCATCTGTGATCCATTAGTTGTTCAGGAGGGTGTTATTTAATTTCTATGTATTTATGAACTTTTGGTGGTTTCTCTTGCCATTGATTTCCAATTTCATTGCACTATAGTGTACATATGTATGGGATAATTTCAATTCCTTTGCATTTACTTAAGCATGTTCTATGAGGTAGTATGTTGTCTATTTTGGAGAATATCCTGTGTGCAACTGAGAAGAATGTATACTCTGATGATGTGGGGTGGAACACTGTGCAGACATCTACTAAGTCCATCTGCTCAAAAGTTTGGTTCAGTTTTAATAATTCATTGTTTATTTTTTTACCTCATTGATCTATCCATCTGTAACTGTGGGGTATTGAGGTCCCTCATAATAATTGTGTTAGTGCTCATTTGATTTTTTCATGTCTGTTAATATTTGTTTTATATAGTTGGATATAGTGGTATTTGATCCATATATACTTATGATCTCTTCCTCTTGGATTTTTCCCATTATAAGGATGTTGTGACTTTCTTTATCTCTCTTAATCAGTCTTGGCTTGAATTCCACTTTTTCTGCAAATAGAATAGTTACCTCTGCTTTTTTCAGGTTTCCTGTTGCATGGAGTATTGTTTTCAATCCTTTGACTTTCAGTCCATGAATTGCTTTTTAAATTAGATGTGTTTCTTGAATGTAGCATATTGTTGGGTCTTGCTTCTTGATTCATTCTACCAGTCTGTGTCTTTTGATTGGTGAATTGAGACCACTAGCACTGACGGTTATAACTGATATGTATCGACCTATCCTTGTCATGTTTTTTTTCCCTGTTGTTGGTTCCCTTTCTTTTCTCTCTGTTTATCTACTTTGCCTGGTGGGTTCATTCTGCTGGGGTTTGTTGAGTTATAGTCCTTGTTATCTCTTTCTAGAATGTCCTTCAGAACATTTTGGAGTGCTGGTTTGGTGGCCATGAATTTCTTCAGGTGCTCTTTGTCATGGAAATATTTTATTTCTCATAAGTTTTACAGATAGTTTTGCAGGGTACATCAATCTGAGTTTGAGTTTGTTTTCTTTTAGGGCTTTAAATACTTTACTCCAAGCTCTCCTTAATTTAAGTATTTACGTTGAGAAGTCTGCTGTGATTCTGATGGGCTTTCCTTTACAGATGATTTGCTCTTCTTCTCTAACAGCTTTTAATGTTCTGTTCTTATATTAAATTTCTGGGATCTTGATTATTATATTGCTTGGCTTTTTTTTATTGTGGCTGATTGGAGTTCTATATGCCTCACTTATTTGTATGTCAATTTTTTTCCCCACAGTTTGAAAGTTTTCTGTCATTACTTTTGTGAATAGGTTTTTAAAATGTTTGCACTATCTCCTTCATTTTCATTGACTCCAATCAATCTTATGGAATTCTTCTTTGCATTGTCTAGCAGGTATTGGACTGATTTTTTTTCCTGGTTCCTTGCTATTTTTAAGAAATCTTTCTTTTCATGATCATTAACCACAATTCTGTTTTCTATATCTGACATTCTATTCTTGCATTGTTTCATTCTGCTGCATAGTCTTTCAATAGAATTTTAAATCTCCCAGGTATCTGTTTGAATCTCTTTCATGGATTCTATTTCTTTCCTATATTGGGCATTCATGGCTTCTATAATTTTCCTAAACTCTATTTTTTAAAATCTGTATCTACTCTAGACTGACTAACCATGTTATTCATTATGATCACCACCTCTGTAGCTATCTGAGAAATTATGTCTGACTTGACTTTTTCTAGAGCATTACTCGTCTGCTTGGTTCCTTCTGCCATCACCACTTCAGAAAGTCCAGGGAGGCGGCTTTTGAATTGTCCCACCCCATTGTACTCTGGGTTTTCCTTTGGTGAGCTGAAAGTTGGGTTGCATCTTGCTTTCGTCTTCTCATTTAAAAAAAAATTTTTTTTTTTAGTTTAATTCCTGTATTGGTGCTTGTAAATTGCTTATGGTAAATAACTTTATTGCTAGTACAGAGAACCCCTAGAAAATAGCTACTTCTCAGAGATGTCTTCTAGGTGTAGCTGGTTTTTGGGTTTAGAGTCTGTTGCAAGATCCTACCTCTTCAATTTATGAGGAACAGGAGGTTGCTGCCTATCTGGCCTAGCCCCTGGTTCTTTTGCCTCTGGCCTATATTACTGCTTATGACGCTCAGGCAATCCCAGTTGGGGTATACAAGGAGGACCAACTGATTAGAGCAATTACATCATCTTGGCTGAAGTAGTATGATTAGTAATAATGATAGCATCTAACAGCCTAGAAAGTGGCAAACTGTGGTGACTATTAATTTGTCACTTTTAACCATAAGAACAAGACTTGCAGTTATGTGACAAATTCTAAAACAGACCAGAAAATTGTATACAGTATATATCCCCTCAATTTGGTGACTTTTACCCTCAGGGGAGAAAATTTAAAAAGGGTTAGTGAAAAAAATAGAGAAATAGAAGAAGAGAAAGATATTAAAAACAAGAGTGGAGGACAAAGGACAATTATGAAAATTTTGGGAAATCAGTGAAGCAGACAGGAGGGAAATGAAGGAAAACAAACAGAAACAAGAACAGAGCAAAACAATAACAAAACTAGAAACAATGTTCATACTCATTTAAAAAAGGACAAATCATCAGAAAATAGGAAAGAACGAGACAAAGAAAGTAAAAAAAAGAAGAAAAAAAGAAAAAGAAAATTAAAAATGAACACTCTGGGGCTGTCACTGCTGTCACTGCCAGTGGCTGGACCTGGCTTGTGAGTTACCCTTGAGAGGCCACTGCTGCAGGCCACCAGGCAGCTCCCCAGATCCCAGCAACACACCTCTGAGCCCCGTGGAGCATTTCTTAGATGAGCCATGACTCCCAGTGTGAAGTATCATTCATGTGACCTAGTGGCTTCACGCGAATACCTACACTGGAAGGGCTGGTCTTGCCATTTCTGTTCAGAATTCTTTTCCACACTTATTTTGTTGCTTAGAGAGATCTTGCATAACATCTTTCAGCCAAAGGCAAGTGTCTGTTTTATAGAGAAGCCAACGCTGCATACTGTGATTAGAAAAAAAATATCAAACCCAATGAGTGAGGAGCTCTGAAGAGGGAGAATAGAGACTCATATTATTACCAAACTTTTCTAGTGATTTTTATACTCCTAGAGATTAGAGAATTGTCATAGAGAAACAACAGGGTGACAGCAGTCTCCTTCTTTCAGAAAAGAATCTAAAGTTTAACCACCTTTTATTTCTTTTAGGTTTAAATTAACATGCACATGCCTCTGTGTGTGTGTGTGCGTGTGTATTTGGCCCCTCTTCTCAACCTATCCATATTGTAAAACTCAGATGGTAGATATCACTATTCCATGTGCCTGCATCTGACTTAAGCCTTACGTAAGACAGCAATCGAGAAAAGAGCTTGAAGATTTAGTGAAGTCAAGTGTGTGTATGTGTGTGTACATGTATATTTGCTAGTTAAAAGGGAAAAGTTGCGGGGAGGGGTATCTAACAATAGAACAGCAAACCCTCAACCTGTTTTCCTTCCCTGGGAGAAAAATTCCATCCTGAGTTGTAGGAGAGCGTTCTGGGCAATTCCCACATCCCAGGCCCAGACCCTTCAGGCTTCTCCTCCCCGACTGGTTGCCGGGAGCTGTTTGAGGGTGGGGGTGAAGGAGCTGCCCCACCTCTCAGTAGTGTCCCTGCAAAGTCTTTGGCTTCTTCTGCATTGCTTCTCCTCTCTCTGCAACCTGCCAAATACTTTTCAATCTGTTGTTTCTGTAGCTCAAGACACCTTTGGGTAATATCAAAGCTGTCTTCTGCCTAGATGTGGCCATAGCAAATCTCACCCTGAACTCTCTGTCCTACTTGGCCACTAGGATCGTGGGACCACCAGAAACATGAGGGCAAGTGTTGCCCTTGGCCCTGTCTAACAATTCCCAGATCTGCTTCCCTTAGGTTGTGCAGTCTTTGCGGAAGGCAGAAGTGACCTTTTGGTGGTGAAATTGTCCTAAGGAGCCACATTCCCTGCATTGTTTTTGCTTTTGTCCAAATCACACTTTTCAAGAAGCAATATACTACACAGGCAGTCAGGAATGTCTATTTAGCTTACACTGGAATTTTTTTCTAATTGGACAGTTGCAGCTCTGCCTACCAGAAATAATGACATTTTTATGTGGTCTGAATGCAACCTCAGAACAGGAATATGTCTCTCGGAGCTCCATCAGTGGGAAGGGTGCTCCTCACTAGAGTAGGTGGATGAGGTCAGGGGTGTGGCCAGGGGTGTGGCATCCTGGCTCAGGTGGGGAAGGGAGACGAGAGAACTGCCCATGGGCTCCTGTGACACATTCTTTGAATTATGTAAAAGGAGCTCACAACTCTGAGGTGGACGCTGCTTGTGGGGGGATGTAGGGCACAGGACTGGAGGCTTCCAGACGGGGAACAGACTCTGAATTACTCACGAGGGGAGGGTCTGTAGGCAGGACGTGGCCCATGCCATCTTTCTTGTCATTGCAGCCTTTCCCTCAACTACCTCTCGAAGAGCAAACGAAGCATTTTGCACTTTGTGAGGTTATCCTGTTTTTTAATGTTTCTGACAGGAGTCCTGCGGGTCCTTCTGGAGTGGCAATCTGTCCCTTTCTTCTGTTATGCAAATGTGCTCGCCCTATTTTAGTTGTCAGGGAGAAGATCAGAGATGAAAGATGTCCCCGCTAACCAAGCTCTTCTGTCACTGCTGTATTAAAAAGACTATGAGGATCTAAAAGGGATAGACAGGCCACAAAGCCTGGTCCCGATGACGAACGCGGCTGTCACTGTTTTACTCGCTCTTTGGTGTTTGCATTGGTTTCCCTGCACCCCACCCCCACCCCGCCTCCACTCCACCTCCTGTTGCTGAGGCTTAGGGGGTGTTCGTTTGTACTTCTGAGCTCTCTGATTTAATATTTGGCTAAAGAGATGCTAAATTTAAATTGTGTATAATTAGGATATTTTCTCAGAACCAAACCATACTTTTTCTTGTCTTTCATGAGTAGAGCAGGATTTTTTAAAAGACTCACAGAAGAGCCAGAGGTTGGAGGGAGAGAAACACGTGCTGCCAGGTCGCAAAGCGTAGAGTTAATTATGTCTCCTGTACAAACCTGTCAAAGTTCTTCTTCTCACATTAAAACCCCAGTCTCTCTTCTGCTGCTGTCTTGATACTATTAACCCATTGTGACTCTTGAGGGAAGAGGTGGGCAGGGCTTAATGCAATAACACAAATACAAGACAAACAGGGCTGGCATGATGAGCGGGCTGTCTCACACAAATGCCTTGGAAATCATAACGGGGTGGGAGTTTGTTGAGCAGGCAAAGAGCGTAAGCCTCACCCTGTCTTTGGATGAGGTGCCTATCCTTGATCTAGCATTGTGCAATCTCAGGGATCAAAGGGACCATTACAGCTCCTGTCTTCCTTTCTATTCCTCCATCAAGCTCCTGACATCTTCCTTGCTCTGCTTGGTCACCCCCAACCCAGGGGGATTCTCTGCTGTTAGTCCTTGGTAGTAAGAAGACATTTGTCTTCCACTAGCTGCCACCCTGTGGGGTGGGTCACTTGGGACTCTGAGGAAATTAGGGGATTACTCATCTCTGGCAGCCCGTGACAACCAAACATCAGGTCAGACCAGAATGGCTGTCCTTTTTACCTTTCGAGCTCCCCAGGGTATGTGCTGGTTCCTTGACCCGAAGCCCCCAGTATACTGGCATCCCCAGCGGCATGTCTGACCTGCATCCAACTTTAACATCATCTGTGTCCCTGCTGTTTCCACTGCACTGTGGACTAGAAGCTCCTACCTTACCCAGAGCTTATTAGAAAGGAAGAATCTGCAGTCCTAGCCCACACCTGCTGGAACAGAATCTGCATTTTTAACAAGATCCATCTGGCGGATGACTTGTGTACATATTTGCATGCACATCCTCGCTTGTTCATGTGAGTGCAAGAAACCTTGGCTGGCCGATGCACTCTGATCCCGAGTGCCTGACTTAGGGCCTCAGAAAGTGGGTGCACAGCTCTTGCTGAAATCAGGTGACACCATCCTGACAACCAGGCCGTCACAGTGGTGGCTGTGTTTTTAAGGAAGACAGAAACTAGAAAGACAGATGAGTGCTTTAAGGACATCTTCCGAGGAGGTGAAGCAGCCTGAGATGTCCCTGGAGACTGGCAGTCACATACTTCAAGAAGCCTCCTGCCATTCCTCTGGTACAGGCCCTCGGCTCTGCTTATTGGGAAGAAATCCAGGCCCATGACTAAGAGAACTGTTAGATGTTGGTACTGTTGTATACTTCCTGAGTTTGCCATTATTGTTCCTAGGCTCTATTGACTCCAACAATTTATTTTGAGAAATATGAGCAATAGGAAAATGCATTTAGGTGTCAACTCCTCATAAATAGCAGGTACCCAGGGAATTGGTAAGTCCACCTGTCCCTGACAGCCAAAGTCACAAAGAGAGGAGCCCCCGAGGTAGGAAAGATGATGTCAGGGAGGAAAAAGGAGATTCAGGAGCTGGAGGAAGAGAATTGTGGGCAAAGGCCTGGACATGACCACAGTTCAGGGTGTAAGTGGCTGATGGGGCTGACATTCCTGCTCCCCATTGAAGAGTCTAATAAGACGTACACCATCTGGTGCATGGAAGGCAGTGTAATGTGGCTGTGGAGAACACGGTATTCACCAGCCAGGTGGCCCAGGTAAAACCACTTAACCTCTGATTGTCTCATCTTCCCATCTGTGAAACATCCATCACAATAGCGTTTATTCCTCGGGACCATTGAGAGAATTAATGAGAACAGATTTGCAGGGGACATAGTGGCCTCTTTTCAGCATCCATTCTGGCTCAGCTGTTCAAGGCCCAAATAATAACAAGGCAACCCCATCGCCTCTATCAGGACTTTTGAATGGGCGGCTTTGCTGAATGGGTCTTCTGAGCACAAGTGTGAAAGCTCACAGTACCTGTTCTGTGGAATTCTCCTGAAGGTACCTGCAGAGCGCGGGGGAACAGAAAGACAGGAACCTTGGAACTTGGCCGATATTGTCGGCCCTCTGCATGAATCAGTCCCAACAACTGCCTGATTTCTGGACTCTAGAGATCTAATCCATTATGTGATTGAATGCATTTCCATGTTGCTTAACGCCTTTTAAACAGGACTGTACAACATTTGCAGCTGAAAATATCTACCCTGCTCCAAAGGTGTATCTAAAATGCCACACACAGTGCACAGAAAAAGCTCTTGAAAATTGCGAGCTATGATTATTACACCCAGGATACAATGCAAGTACAGACCTCTGGCTGCAAACCGCTTCAATCTCATTTAACTGTAACCAGGCAACAGGAAGGATGTTTTCTCTCTTTTTTTTCCCCTTTCATTTCTCTCTTAGGAAAAAGGAAAATCACTAGGAAAACTGACTGATTGAAAGGATTTTGTGAACTTTCATCAGCAACAATTCCCAAGCCATGCCCTGGTTTAGGGCAGTTTCAGGCCTTCCACTTTCTCTCTCCCTTGACCTTTATGTTTAAATAAGAAGAAGAACAATAAGTAGCATTCCGGTCTGAGGACAAAGGCCTGGGCCCAGTGTATCTCTGTGTTTTTTCCTCTTCACTTTGAGAAGCTTTAAACATATAGAAAAAAAGACAGCCAGGGGTTTGGCTCAGCGGCACAGGTGCCTGCCTGGCAAGTGTGAGGTTGTGAGTTTGATCCCTGGTACCAAAAACAAAAAAGAAAAGAAAAGAAAAAAAGACAACACTATATAAACTCCCATGTTTCACATTGTGCTTGCCTCATTTAATAAAATAAAAATTATAGAAAAAAGATTGTGGACTGACCAATCCTTTCTAGAGATCGCTTTCAACTCGGTTTAGATTTGTACTTTTACAGCCACTTTTTACTCTTGCGTCTAGGAGCAGAATATATTATTTTACCTATGTTTTTAAGATTTGCATATGTGGTAAGTTATATTCTAAAACTTGTTCTTTTCTTGGAATGTTATGGTTTTTAGATTTATTCACTTTGACATAGTGATTTAGCTCATGATTTCTACTCAGTTTAGAGCTTAACATATACTCATAAGAGATTTTATTTATCTGTCGCTTTATTAATGGACACTTGGCTATCTTCAGTTTTTGCCATCATAAGTATGGCCATAATGAACATCCCTGGATGTGACCCATAACCAAGCTCAGCACCAGCCACTACTCCAATAGGCATGAATCAGAGGACATGTATGTAGATCTCTTTCACATCGAAATCTCAAATTGGTTTGAGCCTAATATCAGAAACATTTAACTCATGGACACATATTTAATAAGCTTGAATGATACTAGAACAAAAAAAATTGGGGAGAGAATTTTAATTAACACCCCAGACTTGCAAGGGGACATGGTCTATACCAGTGGTGGTGAACCTAGCTGCACACATGCTGCAGCAGGCTCTAGAAGGTTCGCCATCATTGGTCCGTGCTCCATAGTTTAAAAAGCTGTCAGTTCAGTTATGAGTCAATATAGTCACCCAAGAAGACATGGCCAATTTTGCAAGGCTGGCGATTAAAAATACAAGGAATGCTGCAAAAATTTAGAAGATAAGAGGTTGTAGGGAAGTGATTGGGAATCAGAATGGTGTCCCGGTCTCGAAGAGCAAATGAAATTTCAGCAGAAGAATGTGGGGAGGTTATTCAAGGCAGAGCTATGATATGAGCAAAAGTAAGGAAGTGGGAAGCACTGTAAAACCCAAGCTTCAGGTAAAAGGAGACACTCAAGACACTCCCTGAGCAGAGGGAGGAGTAACAAGTCCAGCTGGTCAGATTCTAAGGCAATGGCAAATTCATGCCTTGTGGGTAAGCCAGCAACGCCGGAAATTTTAAGAGTAGATGCATTTGGGTGTGGCCTTCTTCTCTAGCTTCTTCCACTCCCCTCCAGTGGTAGGATAGGCAGGCCAAGCTTTGCTTTGGCTTTGGGGACTGATTGTGCTTGCATTCATATTTCTTCTGTCATGAATATTTCACTTTTTTTTTTTGGCACCAGGAGTCAAACTCATGACCTCGCTCTTGCCAGGCAGGCGCTGTGACACTGAGCCATATCCCCGGCCCTGTCATGAATATTTCAGGTCCTCTGATTTATGCATATTGGATTCATGGTTGGTGTTAAGCTTTCAGTTAGGCTGAGAGGAGAAAGCCAGTGTAGGCCTGTTCTTAGG
>RJWM01041516.1:0-14894 GCA_004363535.1 Dasyprocta punctata | reverse complement strand
CAGTGACAGCTGGCGACCCTGGAGGCCTCTGCAGAGAGATGCAGCAGTGGAGGGGAGTGGCGAACATGGAGGACTGCACTGGATGGCAGTGAGTGCAGAGGAGTTAGTCCCTCCTGTGGAAGACAATGATTAGCCAGGAGCCATTTTGGAGATGGGCCAGATAAGCTCTGAATCTAGAACTGCTGCCAGCTTCCTCCAGCAGCTCCCAGATGGGCACAGACACGTGGAAATTGCTTGGAATGCAGCAAGCCCAATGAGTTTGGTCTCAGGTTAGGCCTACCAAGATTATCCACCACTCCGCTGTAAAGCAACTGCTGGCTTGCTAGGATAGATTGGCACAATTTGGGACTCTGTCTCCACAGGTTGTCTACTAGTGAATCCAGAGAGAATCATGGAAGTGGACTGTTTTTCTTCTCTCTCTCTCTCTCTCTCTCTCTCTCTCTCTTTCTCCTTCATTGTTTTTATATGAGTGTGAAACGGGTTCCTAATCTTTTTGTGAATGTGGTTCTGTTCTTCCTTTTATTTCTTTCATCTCTCTTTTCCTTCAGTTTTCTGCCCCAGTCTCCCCAAGCTGGTGTGATGCCCTTTGTCCTCCAACCTTACTTCTAATCTCTTTCTCTTCTTCCACTTCTCTATTTTTTCCTTAATCCACTTTAAATTTTAACCTGAAGGGTAAAATTGACATATTGCAGACTTATATATTGCATATAATTATCTGGTCTTTTTTACATTTTGTTATATAGTCACAAATCTAGTTCATATGGTTAAAAGTTGCAGATTAAGGGTTAACTCAGTTTGTTGTTTTCTAGGCTGTGTTTGATGCCATTAGTACCACTATAGCCAAAACTGACATAATTGTTCTAAACAGCTGTTGGTCCTGGTATTCCATGACTGAGATTAACTAAGGGTCACAGAAAATATGGTGGCACAGTGCCAAAGAACCAGGGACTAGGCCAAATGAGTGACAACTTCTTGTCCCCAACAAACTGAAGAGGTAAGATCTTCCAACAGACTCAAAACACAAAAACAGCTACAATTGAAATATACCTCAGAGAAGTAATCATCACCTAAGGGTCCTAAATACTACTAATAAAGCAACCCACCATAGGAAACTTGCAAGCATCACCCCAGGAATTAAACTGAAAAAAGAGAGAAAATAAAATGAGAAGACACTTAAGCAAAATGCAACCCCAGGCATCCAGTTTGCCAAAGGCAAATCCAGAGGGCAATGAGGTGGGCCAGTCCAAAAGCCCTCCACCAGGTCTCTCTGAAGTAGAAACAACAAAGCAATTGAATGAGGCTCTGGAAAGAATGAAATCAGAAATAATCTCTCAGATAACTATAGAGATTCTGAAACTTCTCAAACTTTTTCCACAAGCTAGTTCCAAGGGCTTCTGAATCATAGCAACAACCTCACCAGTCTGGTACCAAAATGTGTCATAGTTAGCTTTTGTGTTGCTGAGACAAATATTCAACACCCAGTATTAAAGGGGGAAAGATTTATTTTAGCTCAGTTTGTAGAGATTTTAGTCCATAGTCAGCTGGCTCCAGTCTATCTCAGTTTCAAGAGCACAGACTTGTTTACCAACTTCCATTACACTTGGTTTATACAGGATCTTGACAAATGTTGATTCGCTATATAAATGAATTGATGTTTCCATGTATTATTTTCAACATTTTTCTATATTATGGAAAATATAGGGCATCATAGGGAAGAAATAGCTCATGGTGTGGCAGGCAGAAGGCAGCAACTCACCTGGCTTCTTTCTGTCTTTTTATATTCTATCCAGTTCTGTAAGCCTATCGTTAGGTTCCACCCACAGCCAGGGAGGGGCTACCATTTTCCATACCCAGAACTATGCTACACTGAGTTAGTTATCACACACCCTTAGTCCAATCTCATATACCCTAGATCCAGCCACCTCTAAAAAGCCCCACCTGTCAGCGCAAGACAGTTTGGGGGGAACATCTAGATATAAGCCATAACATTTACTGTATTAGAAATTAAAACAAATACATAAAGCATGTGAACATATAAATACATTTCAATGCTCATAAGAAATGAGAGTGAAAAAGGCAAAATCTTAATAATATTATGAAAATAGTTTTGTTCTCACAGACCTGAAAGAATCTTTGGGAATTCTCAGTTTCCCCATACTGTAATTTGAAAAACTCTTCTATAAAATAAACTCCAGACAAAAATGTTCTAGCTGGCAACAGCAGCACATGCCTGTAATCCCAGCACTGGGGAGGCTGAGGCAAGAGGATCATGGTGAGTTTGAGGCCAGCCTGGGCTACATAGTGAGCCCCTCTCTAAAAAAAACCAAAAAAAAAAAAAAAAAAAAAAAAAAAAAAAAAAAAAAAAAAAAAAAAAAAAAAAAAAAAAAAAAAAAAAAAAAAAAAAAAAAAAAAAAAAAAAAAAAAAAAAAAAAAAAAAAAAACCAAAAAACAAAATCTAAATTTGGACCAAATAGAAGCTTTACAACTGTTAGAAAAAAATTAAAAGAGAGCATATTTATGATCACAGAAAAAGGAGCAATTATTTTAATTCGACCTCAAACGCACAAATTATAAAGGAAAGGTGTAATAAATTTCAATATACCAAATCAAGTATTTTTGCTTGATAAAATATCCCATAAACAAAATTAAAAGGAAACAATCTATGAGAAGTTAATTGTAAAATATTCATCAAACAAAGCATAAATATTCAAACAAAATAAATTCCTTTTATACATAAGAAATAGGCAACCCAAAGGAAAAATAAACAAAATATGTTCAATCAACCTCATGGTAATCAGAGGAATGCAAATCAAAGCATCTATCAAATTGCAAAAGTCTGACAGTAGCGTGTGCTCACAAGACTCTAGGGAAATGAGAAACCTTACCATTTTCTAGTGGAAATGTAAATTGGTACAACCACTTAGGAGACTAGCTTGGAAATATCTTTTTAACATAGTTGAAAATGCATGTATTCCATGTGCGGAAACATCCATAATATAGAAAAATGTTGAAAATAATACATGGAAATATCAATTCATTTATGCAGCGAATCAACATTTGTCAAGATACTATATAAACCAAGTGTAATGGAAGTTGGTAAACAAGTCTGTGCTCTTGAAACTGAGATAGACTTGGGGTGAGCATTTATGGCAGTTCAGGTAGGGGTGGTTATCTAGAAAGGCTGGGGCCAGAAATGCTGCTCTAGGTAGGATGCACAGGAAAAGCCTTCCTGGCAAAGCGAATCTGAGGAGATCAGAAAGGTGAGGGAGCAAGATCTGTTCTTAAAACCCGAGGAGAGCATATTTCAGGCAAGAAGGCATATACATGCAAGTTCTCTGTGCAGAAATGAGCTTGAAATATTGGAAGAAAGAAAGAGAAGGTCAAGGTGAAGTGAGGAGAGCATATTTCAGGCAAGAAGGCATATACATGCAAGTTCTCTGTGCAGAAATGAGCTTGAAATATTGGAAGAAAGAAAGAGAAGGTCAAGGTGAAGTGAGGTGGAGGTACAGAGTGGAAAGAGGGAGGAGATAAATCTGAAGGGGTAAGGAGCAAGGGCTAGATTACATCAGTCTTTAGCCTAGGTAGAGAATTTGGACTTTTTCCCTAAGGAATGAAGAACTATTGGAGAATTTTGTTCAGGAATATTATTGATCTAATATGCATTCTTAAAAAGTCACTATGGCTGTTTCATGAAAGACTATAGGGTATAGAGTAGAAAAATACGGCAGTAGTAGGGAAGATGCTGGTGATTTGGATTTGGCTGAAAGTATTGAAAAGTGGTTGAATCCAGAATTCACAGTATATTACTGGATGTGGTGGCACACATCTGTAATCCCTGCACTTGGGAGACTGAGACAGGAGGACTTCTGTGAGTTTGAGGCCAGCCTCAGCTACAAAGTGAGTTCAAAGCCAGCCTGAACTGCATAGTGAAACCCTGTTTCAAAAAGACAAAAAAAAAAAAAAAAGTACATTGAAGGCAAATCAGACAATTTGGTGATGGAGATAGGAAGTGTGGGGAAAAGATTTCAAAAATGAATGAAGTTTTTGGCAGAGTATTTTGCCTGGTGGCTGATGATGTCATTCGTCAAGATTTTTTTTTTTATATCAGGGATTGAACTTACGACCTTGCACTTACCAATCAAGCACTTAAACCACTGAGCTAAATCCCCAGCCTGTGGTGATGTCATTTACTACCATGAGGATAACTTTAAGACTGGTAGATGGTAAAGAGGAGGAGGAAAGTATAATTCTTACAGTATTATTTGTATTAATAAAAAACTGGAACAGCCCAAGGGTGAATTAATACGGAACAAACTATAGTATATGCATTCTATGAAACACTGTTCAGAAGTTAAAAAAATAAGCTGACTCAATATCAACACAGGATATATTTGAAAGCAACCTGCAAGATCAAGTTGCATCCGGCAGTGTATTACATTCGATGATATTGTGTGTACACACTTTAAAAAATACAAATGCAAGGAACTGTGTTTATCTACAATTATGTTAAACAGAACCATAACAACAAGGACTAC
The DNA here is from genome assembly GCA_004363535.1 of Dasyprocta punctata. Lineage (NCBI taxonomy): Eukaryota > Metazoa > Chordata > Mammalia > Rodentia > Dasyproctidae > Dasyprocta > Dasyprocta punctata. Next base: position 10,359 of record RJWM01041516.1, on the reverse strand, counting down.
TCTTGTACTAAATGTGTGATACTCTGTAGGGGGTAAAGGAAGTAAGGAAGTTAGACTGGAGGAGGTCAGTCAGGAGTCTTACTGTTTATCTGTACTGTTTTAGTTCTTTAAAAAACATCTGAAGGAAATATGAAAAAGCAGTAACATTTGACATTCTGAGTGTTAAATACATTGTTTATTCATATTTTTATTTGTACTTTTAAATATTTTATTTGTTTTCATGAAAGAGCAAAAAAAGACTGAGTAATGTCCAGGAACATGGGCCCAAGTCCGCCTCATGCATCTGTGGAATGACTTCCTGTGTGCCTGAGGGCCTGAAGGATCCAACAGCTCTAGCATGGGCTAATGGTCATGTGAGAGGTGATGGTGATCTATGGGCTACAAGTGCAAAGAGGCAATGGCTAAAGCATATGTGGCATGGTTCCTCCAAGCTCATTGACTCTCTATGACATAGTGAAATCCCCAAACTCTGAAATTTAGATGTGACCCAATGTGTTGGTTACTTTTCTCATTGCTGGTACAAAATATGCAGCACCCAAAATTAAGGAAGGAAAGGTTTATTTAGCTCACAGTTTTGTGGAGGTTTCAGTCCATAAACAGTTGGCTCCAGGGCAGGGTGGCGTGGCACAGGGGCAACCGTTCATGGCAGTGGTAAACAGCAAAAGCGACAAGAGCAAAAAAGGAGCAGTGCATGAGCAGACTCTTTCTGTCCCTTATATTGTATGTAGGCTACCCACCCTAGGGTGGATGTACCACTCACACCCATAATCCCAGTATTGTACCATGAATCAGTAACAAATTCTAGAAGCCTGCCCGCCATGACTGCATGAGGCTGTGGGGGGACATCCAGACACAAATGATAACACCCAGAGAAAGGGAAGAAAATGGCCAAGATTATGTTTCTACCAATGTTAGGGTGAAGACTTAAATTGAACTTGAATTTATGCATACAAAAATAAAATAATTTATGAACATCAAAGCTTATGTTAAATTTTTGTGTTAGAAAGAAAGGAAGCAAGGACAAAAGTCATATAGATAACCTCCTTTTTGGGGGAGAAAAGCAGATAGTCTAGCATAGAAGAGGAAGAAGAAAGGTGAGGGGCAAATAAACTGAAAGAACCTGTGTGGTGGCAATAATGGGGCGAAGTAGCTGAAAGCTGGAAGCTGTGGTCAAATCTGAGAGGTGTGAATTTGAAATTTGTGAGATCAAAAGTTCCCAGCTCATCTTCAGGTCCCAGATGTGGCCACAGAACTAGGAGGCTGAAATGTGCCAGAGGTGGAGACAACTGCAATTTTCCTTCTTTTCTACTGATTTATATTTAGTGATTTAAAAGAAATGGCCTAAAGAGTCAGTGAATACCAACCAGCTTCTAAAATAACCAAGCCATTAACTCTCCAAATAATATACTAATATGAAGATTATCTAAGGTATATCAATAAATGAAAAAAAGTGGAAAGCAGTGTGTCTAACCTACTACTCTGTGTGAAAAGCATGTATGTTTATAAATACTCAGGATACTGAGGAAAGGAAATTTAAGAAATTGGTATAGTAATTACACTTGGGGAGGAAAGCAGGATTGCTGAGGGAAAGTAGGAAAACAACAATTCATGATATACTCTTTTGCAGCTTTGAATTTTGTATATGTGTGCTACCTATTCAAAGATAGAAATACAAAACAAAAATCTATAGCAATCCAGAAAGAGCTATTTATTTTTTCATTAAATGTAAGTAGACACACCCACCCACACTTATATTACTGATGAAGACTATGGCAGCAATTTTTGGACAATTGAAGAAATATACACACAGTCAAACATCAAAGATAGCATTATACTTCAAAGACAGCATCATCCTGCAGTATCTCCTTCACTAGTCCAAAACATTTCCTCTTGTAAACTCACTCAAGTTCTAAAAACTCACATCTCAAAAAATTTTTTAACGCCCAGGCACCATATTTTCAGAGAGTCCCTGTTACAATGCATGTATGCAGCCTGGGTAACCTAGTAACACCAGGATGGATTTATTTGTATTTGTAGTCTGGTTTGGTGAGAGTTTAAAAACTCTTTTGCCCTGCAAAGCAAAATTTCCCAGCATGTAAAATACAGATGCATGGCCGGGTGTGGTGGCGCACGCCTTTAATCCCAGCACTCGGGAGGCTGAGGTAGGCGGAGCGTTGTGAGTTCGAGGCCGGCTTGGGCTACAACGTGAGCGCAAGGCCGGCCTGAGCTACATAGTGCGACCCTGCCTCAAAAAACCAGGGCCGGGAGTTTGGCTCAGTGCCTTAAGCGCCTGCCCTGGCAAGCGCGAGGTTGTGAGTTCAATCCCCGGTGCCGCAAAAAAAAAAAAAAAAAAAAAAAAATACAGATGCATGAAGCCAGTATTGACTGTACAGTAGGATGGAGCTCAGTGTTGAAACATAGGAAAGTCAAAAGTTACAATAACTGAATACCAGCAGGCAATAGGTCCATGACCTCAGTATGGGTTGTCTTTTTTTTTTTTTTTGTCTGTTTGAGACAGGTTCTCACTATTCAGTTCAGGCTAGTTTTGAACTCACTTCATAGCCCAGGCTGGCCTCAAACTCACAATGATCCTCCTGCCTCAGCCTCCTGAGTGCTGGAATTACAGGCATGCATGACCACACCCAGCACTCAGTATGGGTTTTGTTGATGTTTTAGTTTGGTTTTTTGATTTAATAAAAATATAACTTATTATACATCATCTACCCTGATATAAATTGGTGCATGCTCTGGATAGTACTATTGTCTTGGGATGTTAATAAATATTGCTCAGTAATGTGTTCCATGTTCAAATAAATGTGGGTAATGGTAGTCTAAGTGCAGTTCTTCCTTGGTGAGAATTCTCAGGGACTATAACAAGGACATGTGTATTTCCTCAAGGGAAAAATGTGCAGCATGCCCCCAGAACTCTTGTTCATCACAGCACATCCTATGGAATGATGTTGTATGGAACACTTGAGAATCACTGATACTTCTTACTCTTGTTGGCCACCCGTTTCTATCCTGATGCTCATTTCTATCTTTCCTTACCTTGGTCCCTCCTAAATCACTACATATCCTCTATTATGATGTCATAGCTGGAAAATATTGGTGACATCAAAAGTGGTGATGAAAACTTTATGAAAAGTTTTCCTTAGCATTTGTTACTATCCTTCTATGCATGTCTTAGTTATCGTCTCGTTGTTGACACACAATACCCAACACTTGCAATTTAAAGGAGGAGAGGTCTATTTTGGCTCATGTTACTGACTCCAGGCAAGGTGGCATGGCACCGGGGAGTGGCAGAGGAAAACCAGCTCATGGCATGGTGGAAAGGAAGCAGAAAAATCAAGAGAAGAGCCAGGGAGGGAAATAGACCCTTCAAAGCCACAACCCCAGTGCCCCTCCTTCTCTGATCAGACCTTGCCTCCTAACAGCAAGCCACCTGTAAAGCCCCATAATGCAATCATCTTCAAGGTCTGCCCTGTGATCACATGAGTCTTTAGGGGGAAATCTAGATATAACAATGCTTGAGTACCAATAGGAAGCTCTGTATTTTCTGAAACAAATATAAACTGTAACAAGATTTGGGAAGATCAGTATGAGATTGGAACAGGCCTGAATGCCACATCTTATGGACAGTGAAGCCCGTCCTTAGATAGTCATAATATCTGCAATCTTGTCTTGCCTTCTTTTCAGTCTCAAACACTGAATGCAGGCCTTGTTTCCTACTTTGATTCACTTAAGCTCCTAAATCCTTTAAAGCTAAAATTAAATTTCATTACAGTGAGAAACCCAGACCCTGGCATGCCACCTCTCTCCAAATAGTATATGATTTGACAGTAGAACAGTTTTGGCCAACAATCTGCAAAGATAGTGAATACAAATAGAAATAGATGGTGTCTCCCTTTCCTCAAGGGAGTCTGAGGACTGGGGGTGTAGCTCAGGGGCAGAGCACTTGCCTAGCATGTGGGAGACCCCAGGTTCAATTCCTAGCACAGAGAGAGAAAGGAGAGACAATATTCATCAGAATATTTTGTCTCATTTAAAAGAATCACAGATCCATTTTTAAAAAGCTTTGAAAAACAGTTTTCACCAAAGTCTCTTGAAAAATTGGTGAACTGATTAATCATATCACATAATAAACAATAGAACTTGGTTAAAATCCTCCTTCCTTGTAATTTCCCTTAACTGCCACAAAGCAGCTCCTTCCAAATATCCCTGCTCTGCTTTTCAGTCACTCTTTTCACCTCTCCCCTTTCTCCTCTGTTCCTTTCGTAGCCCTTCCAGATGTTTTTCGCTGCGTAATTTTGAAAATTTTTTCAATTTTTATTTCTCTGTGGTATTGGGGATTGAATGCAGGGTCTTTGTACTGAGTTACATCCCAAGTCTGTTGTTTACTTTTATTTTGAGACAGGCTCTCACTAAGTCACTAAGGTGTCTAGGCTGTGCTCAAATTTGTGATTCTCCTGCCTCAGCCTCTCAGAGCTCTGGAACTATAGGCCTGTGCCATGAAGACCAGCTTTTGTTGTGCAAAATGGCACTTAAGCTTCTCTTTTAGTTCTTCTATTGCTTATCATTCTTTTTTTCTCCTTATTACCTTAATTACTAAATTAATCTACTCAACAAAGAAGCTGGAAGATAATGGTCAATTCTTATAGGTACACTCTGTCTCTGACTTACTAATGTTATGTGCAATATATATGATAGTGTGTCATATATAATATGCCATATATGACAAATACATTAAGTTGTGCCACATCCAGTAGTGTTGTCGTAATAGCCCTGTCATCTGTCCTATGAGGCTGAGATTGCTAAACTAATGGACCAATAAGATGTTTTCTTCTGTTGCTCCAGTAACAAAAATTCAGGCCCTTTACTTCATTCCTCAGCTTAGCTAATGGAGTTCTAAGGGGTTTCTCCAAAGATGTGTAATTAAACTATGTGTGATTAAAGCAAATGGACAAAATACTGAGGTTTTGGTCATTTATGTGAATAAAGCTGCTCATCTCTCTCCCTTTGGTCAGATAATCTTGGCTCCCACGGGAAGATCCTTTTGTGTTTTGCTTGTGCTAAGCAAGATAAGAAAACCATTGAGGAGGAATTAGGTCAGTTGCCTTCCCCTGCTTGTCGCAGTCATCAAAGCAAATTTCTTAGGCTTAGAAGTTTCATGTCTTTTAAATGGATTCCTTGTTCTCTTCTCTCTCAGAAGGGCATGTGCTAATCATTCCACTTTCAAAGATGTTTGTACCTCTCTCTCTCTCTCCCTCTTTCTCTTTTACTCCCCCCCCCCTCTCTGCATGTAGGTTTGTGGAATCTTTCTCACATTATTATTTTTGACTGATTATTTGCTGAACAAATACTTCATATTTAAACAATGCAAAAATACATATTCAGGCTAAGTATAAAATTTTAGGGTCAAAAGTAGGAAATCCTTCAGAGAGAAACCAAACTTAAAAAAAGAAGAGAGAATGTCAATATGTACTCCCCACTCTTACTGCTGCTTGATTTTCATCAGAGTAAAATGAGGACCACTGTTCTGTTGCTATGGAAATGATTGTGCTGTCACAAATTAGGTACCATGACTTCACGGTGAGGAGGAACAGATGGTCTGGAAAAGAATGGAAACCTAAGGTTAGCACAATTGTTTAGGGCATGAGACATCTTAGATTCTTTTTCTAAGTAGATGGGAGCATAAAAAATAAGCAAAAACTACTTCATTGTAGCTTTGCAAAAGCCACAGAGCAAGAAAGAGTTTAGCCAGAGTAAAACTGCAAACTCTTTTCCAATGAGAAAAAATAAATAAATAAAACCCTGAATATTTTAACATAGGATGAAGCACAGGTAAGAAGGCAAAACTGTTCACAATAAGTCCATACTCCAACACTACCTCTCCACCCGCTTCCAGCTGCTTACTGTATTTGGCCACTATTGAAGTCAGTGATATCTCAAATTCTCAGGCCCAGTGATGAGGCCTACATTTTTGCATACTTTTTATGCCACATTATTCTTAGGTGTTTCTGTTGGTTTGATAGCCTCAGAAGAGAGGTTTGGGTAGTTGGACTAGTAAGTTCAGAGCCTACATAGTAAAATCAAGGCATATGTAGCTTTACTCATCTTAACTCCTCATAGGTCAGAAGGGCAGACCCAATTTTCCAGCCAGGATGGCAATCTGGAAACCAGTGTCCACTGAAAGTGCAGTAAGATCAAGGTATCTCCTGTTATTCCATACTGACATAGATCAACAGTGTGAACTTTTAAAACTGCCAACCAGGTATCCTTCCACCATGGCTTTGTTGATTAAAAGGTAAATTTTTCAAAGTTTATTATTGTGGGCTGAATGTTTTTGTTCCTCCAAGATTAGTATGTCAAAGTCCTAGGTTAAGGAGATAATATCAGGAAGTAGGGCTTTTGAAGAGGTGTAGGTCATGAATCCTCAAGAACAGTATCAGTGCCCTTACAAAACAGGCCCAAGAGAGTTCTTTTACCCTTTCAACCTAAAAGATGTATATGATCTAGAGTGCAGCAGCCCTCACCAGGCACCAGATCTACTAGTGCCTTGATCTTGGACTCCCAGTCTCCAAAATTATGAGAAATAAATCTGTGTTCTTTATAAGTCACCAAACCTATGCTCAATTATAGTGTTGTATAATCCCAATAGACTAACACACTTAAGATGACTCTAAAGTCACTCACTTCTTAGAAAAATATACTTTTTGTTTGGAGTAGAGGCAACAAGAGAGATTCCCCACCACTCTCTGGGAATGATTATCAAATGCATCCACCACCACCACCAGATACCAGCCAGTATGTTATAGTAAGCACTGTGGTTTTGAGGTAACTTTAGTTTTACGGAGAGTTCATGGACAATCTTCCTCCATTTCCCCTAAATACAATAGTACAATGTACAATAGTATAATGATTAAAAATGTGAAATTAAGGATGAGGTACAGTGTAGGGGTAGAACTCTTGCTTAGCATGTATGAGGCCCTATATTTGATCCCCAGCACTTCAATAAACAGACAAGCAGACACACAAATAGTAAAATTAGTATTGGTAGTATACTATTAGCTGAACTAAAGATTTGATTCAGATTTCAAATGTTCCATTCTTGGTTCTAAGATCTGGTCAAGGAGACTGTCACTTTTGTTTTGTTTTGTTTTGTTTTCCTTTGCTTTGCTTTGCTTTGCTTTGCTTTGCTTTGTTTTGGGTCAGGTCTCCTCTGTGGAGCTCAAGCTGGCCTTGAATTCACTATTTAGCCCAGGCTGGCCTGGAGCTTGCGATTTTCTGCTTCAATCTCCCAAGTACTGGCTGGGATTAAGGGTGTGTGCTAATGGTTTATATCTAGATGTCCCTCCAAAGCTTCATGAGCTCATAGGTGGGACTCTCAGATGGTGATTGGATCATGGGGCTATAATACTTATCAGTGGATCAGTTCATTGGTGGGTTGATAGCTAAATGTGATTTGGGAGGTGAACCTGGTTGGAGGAGGCAGATCACAGGTGGTGGGTCTATCTCCCTCCCTCTTGCCCTGATGTCTTTCTGCTTAACCTCCCTACCACAAGCAAGCATCTTCTGCCATGCACCTCTACCATGCCACCCTGGCTTGCAACCAATCAACTATGGGCTGAACTGGCTACAAACAATGACCAAAATAAATCTTTTCTCCTTTAAATTGTGGGTGTCAAGTATTGTGCTCCAATGATAAGGAAGTAACTAAGACAGCATGACCAGCATGCCCAACAAGACTATACTGCATTTAATCATTTTTGGATAAGTCTCCTTCAATCTGTGTTCTGTTTTGATTTTTTCATAATCTAGATAATTTTGAGAAGAACTGGTCTGGTATTTCATAGAATGTTTCTGAATTGGGCTTTCTCTGATGTATTCTTATGATTATGGTTGAAAATAATATCATGGAGATGAAATGCCCTTCTCATGATATATCAGGGAATACATGGCATCAACATAATTTACTTCAAAGTGATGCTAACTCTGATCAGTTGGGTAAGCAAGTACCTTTCAGGTTTATCCATTCTACAGTAACAAATTTCCCTTTCCAGGCTCTATTCATCAGAAACAATCAGTAAGTTCAATCAACACTCAGAAGAAGGGAATCAGTTTTCACTTCCTAGAGGAAGGACTGGAAAGAATCTTTGGGGATGTTTGATGATCATAATAATTAGCTAATATTTTCTGATGAGATACTTTAAGGCTACACAAACAATTATCTGCTTCAAAGTTTCACCCACTAATTTTAGTAGATCTTGTCTGCAGGAATTATTACTATGCTGTAATGTTGATTGTCAATTTACCTCATTCCTTCAACTGCATATTATGATGCAGAATTTTTGTAAGGAAAATTTACTTGCAAAATTGCTCTCTTAATTTGTTTGCTCATTCATTTGCCTATTTGTATCAGTATGGACTCATGGCTACCTATTTTATTCTTTGAGTATAATCCAATATTCTATTTTCTTTTTCATATAGTTTCAATTTTGGCTTTGGGAGTAGTTTCAAGTGGGCCCCTGTAACCTTTTGACAAGCACTGTACAGAAAAGAGTTAACCTAGCAGATTGGAGGTTGCTCTCTTTAGAAGGTCCTATTTACAAGGTTAGCCCTCGGCTTGTCACAAAGTTCCCAAAACCTATATGAAATGTCTCCTACACAGAGAGGACTGTTCTGATCACCTGAATCACTGATCACCTACCTACTTCCTCTGAAGAGTTTGTCATTTTGGTTGTAGCCAGGCAAAAAATGCCTCCAAGACTAGTCCCCAAGAAAAATCCCTTAACTCTGAGTCTCAAATGGGCTTCCCTGGAAGAAACACCAGGCATATACTGCTGCATCTTCATTATTGGAAAAGGAAACATCCCTGGTGTATATATACCACCCTGGGTTGGGTAGGAAAGCGTGGAGATATATATTTCTCCAGAGGCCCAGTGTGTGTTCTTACCCTAATGATTCTGCTGTGTAAACTTCCAGTGTCACTATAATAAATTCTAGCCATTTGTAAAACTCTATGCTAAGTTTTATGAGTCCTAGAAAATTATAGAACAGGTAGGTGGTACTGGATACCCCCAAACACACCCCCATCCTTTGTTTATCTTTTAGCACTTCGTACTTTCTGATACTACTAGAGACTCCAGACTCATCTTGCATTTTCTTTGTCCCAACCATAAAGCAGCCATTTCTTCAAAAAGTCCTGGTTTCTTTTATTAGAAGATAATATTTGGAAAGAAAGATCTGGGTGATCACTGCTATTGAGATGCCAATGCATCTACTCATTTTCAACAAATAGAATAACATATGCACATACACACAAATTCATATTTATTTCCATATCTTTCTACTTGTATGCACATGCTACACACAGCACAGATATCTATGTTTACACACACACAGAATTCATACTGATACTGCCAACTTTTATCTAGAACCACACTGTTTATTCTTTTTTGCTTCTTTCTTTGTAACTTTTTTTTTGACAAGAAAAAAACCTGCCTTTCATTAGCTACAATTTACTGACTTGTTCAACTCTAGTATATATATATATATAAAATAGTTTCAGAATTTCATTTTCTGGAGTTTCTTGTAGGTCAGAAACACAGTTACAAACAGAGAAAAGTCTTCATGTACAGTAGGTTTTGCTTTAGCCTTGCAGTATCTAGTCAAAGACATTTCCTAAGTCACTCAGATCAGCTCCTCTCCCTGTCCCCTCAGCACGTCAGCTTACATTCCATCCCGGGATTCCCTAATTCCTGATTTTTTGAAAAAAAAATATATACATTAAATTTTACCCTTAGTTTTAAATAAGCCAAACTTATTATAATAGGTGGTGCATGTGTTCACAAGTGAGTGCAGTCTCTATACCTACCACCACAATACAACACAGAAAAATTCCGTTAGAATCAAGGTGTGTTATGTACATGAACCTGCTGTGCACACAATGAGTGTAATCATTATGTATTGCAAACATGTACTAATAAAAATTTAATTTTTTTAAAAAGAAAAGATAATATCAAATTTAAAAATCGTCTCATGTGGTCCCTTTTTAGCCAAGCTCTTGATAACCACTGATCTGTTTTTTGTCTCCATAGTTTTGCCTTTTGAAGAATGGTACACAAATAAAATCAGTCTGTGCCCTTTTACATCTGGTTTCTTTCACTCAGTAAAAATACATTTAAGATTTATCTATGTTGTATGATTTAATACCTCCTTTCTCTTTACTGCTGAGTAGTATCATATGGATGCACCACAATTTTTTAATCTGTTCACCTCTTGAGAATATTTCAATTGATTCTAGTTTTTAGTGATTATGAACTAAGCTATAAATAGTTATTTACAGGTTTCTTTTTTTTT
>RJWM01041515.1:0-14845 GCA_004363535.1 Dasyprocta punctata | reverse complement strand
ATCCCTCTTCTGGGCATTTTCCCAGAAGAATTAAAAACATCATACCACAGTGATATCTGTGCACCCATGTGTATAGCAACCCAATTTGTAATAGCCAGATCTTGGAAACAACCCAAGTGCCCATCAATCAAAGAATGGATAAAAAAGATGTGGTATTTTTATACAATGGAGTACTACTCAGCTATTAAGAAAGATTGTAGTGAGACTTTTATAAGTAAATGGTGACGACTTGAGACCATACTCATAAATGAGATAAATCAAACCCACATGTGTAAATACCATATTGTCTCCCTAGTGTAAGAAATGGAAAAGTATATATGATTCAAAATCTACAATAAATACTATGGAAGTGTAAAAAACAGCTCAAGGAGCAAAGATAATTGGGAAGGGAATGGGTGGAAAGAGAAAAGGGAAGAGGAAAAGATATAAACCTGTATATATGGATATGTAAGATAACTAAAAAGAACACTGCTCAATGTATTCGTTATTGAGAAGGAACAATTAACACTCATGATTAAATCAATCTTGCATGTCTATATCTGTTAATGTAAGAAACCATTTTAAAGATAACGATGCGCAATATTGCAACCATTGTCAAGCTTCTATCTTCTGGTTTTGTAAACCTGCAATGTTGTGTATTTACTCTAGTTTTTTGCTTGTCTCTTTTGCTTGTTGTTTTTACTATATATGTCGTTTTTTTGTTGTTGTTGTAGTTTTTGTTTGTTTTGTTTTTCTTCGCTCAAATAAACAAAAATGTAATTGCAGATACAACATACTGGAACCTGTGGGACTCAATGAAAGCAATCTCAAGAGAGAACTATATAGCAGGACATCAGGACAACAAAATGAGCACATTTTCATAAGATGAGATTCCAGTAGGAGATTTTCTGAAGTACTTCACATGTGATTTTGTTTACTTTATGAAGTCTGTCTGCTCCTCTGTCTTCAAGGTTTCTACCTATCTTGGCTTTCAGTAGACTTAGTAGCACTATTTTAATGCTTAGACCTTTGATCCATTTTGACTTCAATTGAGTACATGATGATAGCCTTGGGTTTAGTTTTAGTCTTTCGCATGTTGGAAACCAGTTTTGCCAGCATTGTTTATTTAAAAGGCTGTCTTCCTACCAAGGAATATGTTTGCCCCACTTCTCAAAGAAACTACCTGAGTGTGTTTGCAATTATGTCTACATCTTCTAATATGTTTCACTGATCCTCAAGTGTCTCTTTTTTCTTTTCTTTTTTCTCTTTTCTTTTCTTTTCTTTTTTTTTTTTTGCCAGTCCCATGCTGATTTTATTACAATAGCTTTGTAGTATAATTTCATATTAGGGATTGTGATGACTCCTATCTTACTTTTTTGTCAAGGATTACCTTTGAGAAAGTAAAAGCGAAGGAAACATCTAAAAATGGAAGGCAGTAGCCATTGTTAATTTCCAATTATCTTGTTTTGAACTTCTGTATTGTTTTCATTGTTCTGCTTTGTTTGGCTTTATTGTTTTACTTTGATTTTATTATATCTGATGGTATGGGCAGCTTTTAAAATGACAACAAAATTTATAGTGGTTGACATTGTTGGTTTTCTATTATCATGTTTTGAAGGTCTATATTGCTCTCATTGGTTTGTTTTGATTGATTTTATTCTGTTTTGTTTTGTTTGATTTTATTTCTGATGCCATGGCCAGTTACTTTGCAGAAAATGAGAAGCACTATAATAGCCATTTTGATTTCCTATTATCTTGCTTTGAAGTTCTGTATAACATTCTCTGATTTGTTTTAACTGACTCTATTTTGTTTTACTTTGTTTAGTTTTATTCTTTCAAAATAGAAAAAGAACTTGCTGAGCATAAATTTAATGCCAGAAGAAGTATTACTGATAATATTACAAATTTAAAAACTACATGGCAAACAAAACAATCAACAGAGTGAACAGACAACTGACAGAACTGTAATAATTCTTGGTTGCTATTATTCAGATGAACAACAAGCACCTAGAAGAGATGAAAAATTTTTCTTTTTATTTTAAAGAGGAAAAAAACCCCAGAAAATACAAGAAGTAAGCAATTTAAAAACAACAAAAGAAAAATGGTTATAACAACAACAATCACAAAACAATGCTAGTATAAGATTTCAAAACAAGATGATAAGAATTTAAAAATTGTTATGTTGCATATTATTAAGTAATTGCTTAGGCTACTAGAGAGAAGTATGCAAGATTGATAAAACAATAAAATTTCCCTTTGAGCAGTTTATTTCCCTCTTACTAGATCTATTGTAATTTTTGGATGCTATTTACACTTTCAGGATTTTATGATAGGCAACAGTGTTTACACATCATGATATTTATTTCACTTATGAGTATGGTTTCTAGGTGAATCCAATTATCTATACAAGCAATATTTTTCTTTATGCTTGAATAGTAATCCATTATATAAAAATACTACATCTCTTTTATCCACTCCTCTGTTCTTGGGCATTTGCGTTGTTTCCAAGATTTAGCTATTACAAATTGTCCTCCTTTAGACATGGGTACACACATAATACAGTGGCACAATGTTTTCAGTTCTCTTGAGATAATAACCAGAAAGGGAATAGCAGGGTAGAAAGCACCTCTAATCCTAGATTTCCAGGAAACTCCATATTGATCTCTACAGTGGCTATGTCAGTCTAACAGTCCCACCAAATATGGAGAAGTGTTTCTTTTTCTTCACAGCCTCACTGTCATTTGATATTTGTTAATTTCTTGATACTGGCCATTCTTTCTGCAGTAAGGTGATATCTTGGTATAGTTTTAATTTGCATTTCTTGAATAATCAATGCTGATGCACATTTTTTCACATATTTATTTGCCATTTATATTTCTTCATCTGAGAATTGTGTATTCATCTTAGGTGTCAATTTTTGAAATTGGTCTTTAAATTTTGGGACCCTAATTTTTTCAATACTTTATACATTCTAGATAAAAGTCCTTTGTCTATGGCACAGTTGGCAAAAATCTTTTCCCAATCCATGGGTTTCCTTTTCACTCTGTTGGTGCTTTCTTTTGATGTTCAAAAAATTCTCAATAAGATGAAATCCCGGTTGTCGATTCTTTGAAGTACTTCCTGTGCAGTTTGTTTTTATTAATGAACTCTCCACTTACCTCTATGTCCTCAAAATTTCTGTTTTTTTGCCTTCTAGTACAGTTTGTGTTTCTATCTTAATATTTAGATCTTAGATCATTTTAACTTTAGTTTAGTGCATGGTGATAAATATGGGTCTAGTTTAATTCTTTGGCATATAGAAAGCCAAAATTTTCAGTGCCATTTATTAAAGAGGCCATTTTCTTCCAGTGAAATTATGTGGCCATTTTGTCTAAGATGACATTGTACTTATGTCTGAATTTTCTCCTCTGTTTTATTGTTCTTCAGGTCTATTTATTTGTCTGTATGATGGTGATTTAATTATTGCAGATTTGTAGTGTAATTTCAGGACAGGGATCGTAATGATTACATTTGTTCCCCACAATTCCCTTTGCTATTCTAGGTTTACTTTGATTCCAGATGAATTTTTGTTATGTCTTTTCTAGCTCTGTGTGCTATGCTAATGCTATTTTGATTTGGATTGAATTAAATCTGTATAGCAAATTTGGGTCGAGGACCATTTTCAGAGTGTTGGTTCTTTCTATTCATGAGTAAGTGATATCTTTCAATTTTGTGAATTACTCTTCAATTACTTTTTAAAGAGTAACCATGATTTCCTATGTATAAATCTTCTGCTTCTTTAGTTAGACTAATTCCTAAATATTTCAATTTTTTTGGGTGTTATGAAACATGTGATTTCCCTAAATTCTCTCTCAGTGAGTTTGTTGTTTGTATACAGGAATGCTATTTGTACTAACTTACACTGATGAATTAGAAACCTGTGGGTGGAGTTTTGGGTGTCCTCTATATAGAATATGATGTCATCTGTGAATAACAATAATTCAACTTCTTCCTTTCTTATTTTTAATTTCTTTTATTCTCTTTTGTGTAATTGCTCTGGCTAACTTTTTGAGAACTATATTGAATAGGAGTGTTAATAATGGACATCCTTGCATTGTTCCTGGTTTTAGAGTGAAAGCTTTCAGTTTTTGGCCATTTAGAATGATGTTGTCTGTTGCTTTGCCATAGATGACTTTTATCAGATTGAGGTAAAGACATTCTATGCAACTTTCTCCAAGGTTTTTGCTATGAATGAATGTTGGACTTTATTTTTATTTTTTATTTAAGAGGAAAAAATACACAGAAAAGCAAGACAAAAACCAAAAGAAACAAACAAACAAACAAACAAAAAACAACAGCAAATCCAAACAGTAATATTATAGGTTTACAAAATAAGATGATGGGAATTTGACATGGTTGTCTAGACTAACAGATATAGACATGTAAAATTGACTTAATCATGTGAGTATTAACTATTCTTCTTCAATAATTAATATGCTCAGTAGTATACTCATTTGAGCTATTTTGTGCATAAATATATACAGGTTTATCCTTTTTCTTTACCCTTCCTTCTTTCCTCCTTTCCTCCTTTTCCCTTTCCCAATTACTTTTGCTGTTTGAGCAGTTTCTTAACCTTACACAGTATTTGTTGTACATTTTAGATCATATATACTGTTTCAGTTTCTTACACTAGGCAGACAATATGAGTTTGATCTATTTCACTTATGAGTATGGTCTCAAGTTGTGTTCATTTATAAAAGTCTCCATGCAATCTTTCTTGATAGATGAGTAGTCCTCCATTGTTTAAAAATACCACATCTTTTTATCCATTCCTTGATTAATGGGCACTCGGGTTGTTTCCAAGATCTGGCTATTACAAATTGGATTGCTGTAAACATGGATGCACAGATATCACTGTGGCATGATGTTTTCATTTCTTCTGGGAAAATGCCCAGATAGCTGGGTTGAATGGGAGCTCTAATCCTAGCTTCTTGAGGAATCTCCACACTGACTTCCACAGTGGTTGCACCTGTCTACACTCCCACCAACAGTGGAGAAGAGTTCCTTTTACCCCACAGCCCCTCCAGTATTTATTATTGGTTGATATTTTAATTTTGGCCATTCTTTCTGGGGTGAGATGGAATCTCAGTGTTGTTTTAATTTGCATTTCCCAAATGACTATTGATGTTTAACATTTTTTCATATATTTATTTGGCATTTGTGTTTCTTCCTCTGAGAAGTGTGTGTTCATCTCAGATGTCCATTTTTAGATTGGGTCTTTGAATTTTAGGGGCCTGATTTCTTTTTAATTCTTTACGTGTTTTAAATAGATGTCCTTTGTCTGAGGGACAATTGGCTAAGATATTTTCACAGGTTTCCTTTCCACTCTGCTGGAGATATCCTTTGACATGCAAAAACTTTTTAATAAAGTAAGATCCCAGTAGTTGATTCTGGGTAGTATTTCCCATGCAGTTTGATTTTTGTTCATAAACTCTATTCCTACTCCTATGTCATCAAGATTTTTACCTACTTTGTCTTCCAGCAAATTTAGTGTCTCTGTTTTAATATTCAGATCTTTGATCCATTTTGACTTTGTTTTATTGCACAGTGATAGACATGGATCTACTTTTAGATTACGGCATATAGAAAATCAGTTTTTCCAGTACCATTTATTAAAAAGGTTATCTTTCTTCCAATGTACATCTTTGGCCCCTTTGTTAAAGATAAGATGGCTGAGTGTGTTTGCAGATGTGACTGCATCTTCTAATATATTCCATTGATCTTCAAATCTGTTTTAATTCCAGTACCATGCTGATTTTATCACAGTAGCTTTGTAATATAGTTTCAAGTTGGGGATTGTGATGCCTCCTGCCTTATCTTTGCTGCCCACAATTGCCTTTGCTATTCTAGGTCTCTCCTAGTTTCAGATGAATTTCAGGAATGATTTCTCTTGCACCATGAGGTATGCAAGTAGTATTCTGATTAGGACTGCATTAAATCTGTATAACAATTTTTGGGAGAAAGATCATTTTCATGACATTTGTTCTTCCTATCCATGAACAGGATATATCTTTCCATTTTCGGAAATCCTCTTCAATTTTCTTTTTCAGAGTAATGTAATTTTCACTGTATAGATCTTTTACTTCCTTTATTAGGTTGATTTCTAAGTATTTCAGTTTTTTGGATGCTATAGTGAAGGGTGTGGTTCACCTTATTGCTCTCTCAATGTGTTTGTTGTTTATGTGCAATGGTGCTATTGATTTTTGAGTGTTGACCTTGTTTCCAGCAACATTACTGAATTTGGTTATTACATCCTGAAGTCTTTCAATGAATTTTTGGGAGTCTTCTATGTAGAGTATCATATCATCTGCAAAAGACAATAATTTAACTTCTAACTTTCCTATCCTTATCCCCTTTATTTCTTTCTCTTGTCTTATTGCTCTGGCTAGTATTTCCAGAACATATTGAATAGGAATGGTGATAATGGACATTCTTGTATTGTTCATGATTTTAGGTTGAAAATTTTCAGTTTCTCTCCATTTAGTAAGATGTTGGCTGTTGGTTTATGATATATGGCTTTTAACAGGTTAAGGTAGAGACCATCTACTCTGATTTTTTGTAGGGTTTTTATCATGAATGAGTGTTGGAGTTTGTCAAAAGCTTTTTCTACATTTATTGAGATGATCATGTGATTCTTGCCCTTGACCATCTTGATATGGTGTATTACATTTATTGATCTGTATACGTTGAACTATTCCTGCATTCCTGGAATGAATCCCACTTGATCATGGTGTATAATTTTCCTGATGACTTGTACCTTCTATTTGCCAGGAATTTATTGAGGATTTTTATTTCTCTGTTCAGTAGGGAGATTGGGTTGTAGTTCTCTTTTTTGGTTGGGTCTTTCTCTGGTTTTGGTATTAGGGTAATATTTGCTTCCAGGAATGAGTTAGGGAGACTTGCTTGCCTTTCAATTTCATTGATGAGTTTGCAGAGTGTTGGCATTAAGCCTTCCCTAAATTTCCTGTAGAATTCAGCACTGAATCCATCAGGACCTGGGTTTTTTCTTTTTTGGTAAGGTTCTAATTACATTTTCAATTTCATTTGCTTAAATTGGGTTATTCAGCAGTTTTACATCTTCTTGGTTCAACTTTGGTAATTCATAGGTTTCTAGGAATCTGTCCACTTCTGTTTTACCAAATCTACGTGAGCAATGGTTTTTGAGGTACTTATTGATGATTTTCTGTATTCCCACAGGGTCTGTAGTCATTTTGCCCTTTTCATTTATTATTGCATAGATTTGAGTTTTTCCTTTCCTCTTTTTGATAAGGTTGGCTAGGGGTTTGTCAATGTTATTTGTTCTTTTAAAGAACCAACTCTTCGCTTCATTAATTCTTCGTATTGTTTTCTTAGTTTCAGTTGCATTAATTTCAGCTTTAATCTTTATAATTTCCTCCCTTCTTTGTGCTTTGAGTTTGACTTGCTCTTCTTTTCCTAGAAGTTGAGGTACATGATTAGGTGTCTTCTTTCCATTTTTCTGACGTGAGAGTTCAGTGCTATAAGTTTCCCTCTAAGGATTGCTTTCACTATGTCCCACTGGTTCCAGCAATTTGTACTTGTACTTTAATTCTATTGTTGATATTGTCTAATTTCTGCTGTGGCCAATTGTTGTTTAGAACAGTATTATTTAATTTCCTTGTGTTGATGGGGTTCTTGTGGGGTTTGTTGTCATTAATTTCTAGTTTTATTGGGATGTGGTCAGATAATGTGCATGGAATTATTTCAGTTCCTTTGCATGTACTTAAGCATGTTCTGTGCAACAGTATATGATCTATTTTAGAGAATAATTCATGTGCAACTGAGAAGATTGTGTATTTTGATGTTGTTGGGTGAAGCACTTGGTACACATCTACTAGGTCCATTTGTTTACAAGTTTCATTTGGCTCTGTTCTTTCTTTGCTGATTTTTTGTTTGGTTGATCTCTCTGTGAGAGTGGGGTGTTAAGGTCCCCTGTTATAACTGTATTATTGTTTATTTGGTTTTTCAAGTCTATTAAGATTTGTCTTAAATAGTTGGGTTCTCCCATATTTTGTATATGCATTTGTGCATATACGCAAAATATATACTTTGCATATATATTTGTGATTGTAATCTCTTCCTATTGAAGTTTTCACCTAACAAGTATGTAGTGACCTTTTTTATCTCTTTTGATCATTTTTGGTTGGAAGTTCACATTGGCTGCAAATATAATAGCTACCCCTGCTTTTTTCTGGGTTCCTGATGCATGGAGTATTGTTTTCCAGCCCTTGATTTTTAGTCTGTGAATTTCATTTTGAGTGAAATGTGTTTCTTGTAAACAGCATATTGTTGGATATTTTTCTTAAACCATTCTGCCAGTCTGCTTCTTCTTATTGGTGATTTCAGATCATTTACATTGATTGATACAACTGATATGTACTGGCTCATCCCTGTCATGGTATCTTTCTGTTTTTGGTTTTCTACACTTTCTGTTTAATTGTTTGCCCTGCTTAGTGGTTTCCTTTTGTAATTGTTCTTAACATAGTGGTTATCTTTGTCTCTTTCTACAGTGTCTTTCAGTAACCTTTGTAGTGTTGGTTTGGTGACCATAAATTCCTTCAGTTGTTCTTTGTCATGGAAGTATCTTACTTTTCCATCAGTTCTCAAATATAGTTTTGCAGGATACATCAGTCTGGGTTGAAAGTTATTTTCCTTCAGGATTTGAAATACTTCACTCTAAGCTCTTCTTGACTTGAAGCGTTGTGTTGAGAAATCTGCCATGATTCTGATTGGCTTTCCTTCATAGGTGATCTGTTTCTTTTTCCTGACAAATTTTAGTATTTTGTTCTTGTGCTGTATTTCTGATACTCTAATTATTATATGCCTGGGTGAAGATTTATTTTGGTTATGGTTAATTGGTGTTGTGTGGGCCTGACTTATGTGTGTATCAGATTCTCTTCCCATGTTTGAAAATTTTCTGCTATTATTTCTGCAAATAATGTTTGCAGGTCATTCATATTTACCTCTGATTTTTCACTGGTGCCTATTAATCTTATGTTTTTTCTTTTGGCATCAACTTTCAGCTGTTGAATTATTGTTTCCTGGTTCCTTGTTATTCTTTAAAGATGTTTTCTTTTTTGATTATAAGCTTCCATGCTGTCTTCAAGTTTTGAGATTCTATCTTCAGCATCTTTCATTTGATTTTGCTAAATTTCAATGGAATTTTTAATTTCCTGAATTTCCCTTTGAATCTGTTTCTTGTATTGTATTTGTGTCTTACTTTGTTCATTCAAAGGTTACGTCATTTTCTTATGTTCTAATGAATGTTGGAGTTTATCAAAAGCTTTTCCTGCATTTACTAAGATGTGATTTTTGTTTTTTCTCTGCCAATATGGTGTATTACACTTACTGATTTGCATATGTTGAAGCATCCCTCTATCCCTGTGATGAAATCTATGAGTTCATGGTGTATAGTCTTCTTGATGATTTGATGTATTGTTTGCTAGTATTTTATTGATGATTTTGGCATCTATATTTATTAGTGAGATTGGCTTATAATTTTCTTTTTTGATTGGCTCTTTCTCTGGTTTTGGTGTGAGGGTAATATTTGTCTGCCTATATGAATTAGAGAGAATTGCATCTCTTTTATTTTCATGAAAGGAGCAAAGGTTTAAATGATCTCTAAGTTTCTTGTAGAATTCAGCAGTGAATCCATCAGGACCTCGGGTTTTCTCTGTTGGTAAGTATTAAATTACATTTTGAATTTCATTGACTGATATGCAGTTATACAGAAGTTTTATATCTTCTTGATCCAGCTTTGGTAATTCATATATTTCTAGGAATCTATCCCTTTTTTCTAGGTTTTCTGGCATGTGAGAGTAAATTTTTTTAAAGTAAATATTGGTGATCCTCTGTATTTCCACAAGATCTGTGGAAATTTGACAATTTTCATTCCTTATTGCATGAGTTTGAGTTTTTTCTTTCCTTTTTATTGCTAAGTTTTATAGGGGTGTATCATTTTTATTCTTTCAAAGAAACAACTTTTTGATTCATTAATTCTTTATACTTTTTCTTCGTTTCAACTGGGCTAATTTTTGCTCTGATATTTAGAATTTCCTCTCTTCTTTGGACTTCTGGTTTGATTTGCTCTGTTTCTAGAAGCTTGAAGTGCAAGTATAAGTTGCTTGTTTGTGCTCACTTTGCTTTCCTGATACAATTTACCACTATAAATTTCCCTCAGGAGTTGCATTCACTGCACGCCACAGGTTCCTATTACATGGAGTATTGTTTTTAATCCTTTGACTTGCAGTCTATGAATTTCTTCTTGCAGTAAGTATTTTTCTTGTACACAGCATATGATTGGATGCCATTTCTTGATCCACTGTGCTTATCTGTTTCTTTTGATTGATGAATGGAGGCCATTTACATTATTGGATCTAACTGATATGTATTGGCTTATTTTTGTCATATTATCTTTCTGCTGTCGGTTCCCTAATTTTCCCTTTGTTCAGTTGCTTGTCCTACTTGTTGGTTCCTTTCTGTTGTTTTACTTGGAATTGTGGTCATTTTTATCTCTTTTGAGAATATCTTCCAGTAGTCTTTGTAGGGTTGGCTGGTTGGTCATAAAGTTCTTCAGTTTTTCTTTGTTACTAAAGTATCTTACTTCTCCATTGATTTTTAAAGATATTTTTGCATGGTATATTATTGTGAATTGGAATTTTTTTCATGATGAAATAATTCAATCTATGGTCTTCTTATTTATTTAAGGGGGAAAAGACACTGACAAGGACAAGAAAAAAAGCAAAAGAAACCAGCAAATGAAAATAAACACAGGAGCAGTAAGCAGCAGAGAAAATAGCCTCTCTGAGAGTTACTGTATAGATGCTGAAATATAGCATCATAAGGAAGACAAGAAGGAAAGAAGCAGGTACCTAAGTCTCAGGAAATATCTGCAGGGTGAATTACAGCTTACAAAGAGAGTAATAAGAGAAACTTCAAAGAAGAAGACAGTAGCTAGTGGCACCTTCACTGTGAGTCAGATTAACTGTGCAAGAGTGGATTTTGGAACCTGGGGATGAATGGTCACAGTGATGGTGGTGGCTGGTGACCCAGAGGCCTCTGCAGAGTGATGTGGCAGTGGAGGGGTGTGGCAGGCCTGGAAGGCTGCACTAGCTGGAGGTGAGTGCAGAGGACTCAGTCTGCCTGTGGGAGACAGTAATGGACTGGGAGTCATTTTGGAGTCAGGCCAGATGAGCCCAGAACCAGAACTGCTTCCAGCTTCCTACAGAATCTCCTAGCTGGGTGCAGACCTGTGGAAATTTCTTGGACTGTGGCAAGTCCAATCAGTCTAGTCTTGGGGAAGGTCTGCTAAAGTCATCTACTACTCCACCATAAAGCAATGGCTGCCTTGCTGGAATACAGTGGCACAATTCAGGACTCTGTCTCCACAGATTGTCTGTTAGTGAACCCATAGAGAACATAGGAGTTGGACCCTTTTTCATGCTTGTTTATTTCTCTCTTTTTTATATCTTTGTTTTGTTTTATTCAGTTTGTTTTATATTTATCTCACCCCCCCCCTTTTTTTGGTAAGTGTGACTGGTTCCTAACTTCTTCATGGGTGTGGTCCTGTTTTGTTCTACCATTTTTCTCCTCCACTTCTTTTATTTCAATATTCTATACCGGTTTCACCAAGCTGGTGGGACTAATCTTTGGCCCCCAACCTTATTGTAATTTGTTTCTCTTTTCCCACTTCTCTATTATGTCCCTAACACATTTTAAATTTTAACTCTGAGGGCAAAATTAACACATTATATATTGTGTATAATTATCTGGTTGGTTTTACATTTTGTGTAAACTACATAAATTTAGTACATACTGCTAATGGTTTCAAATTAAGAGTTAGCTCAGTTTGTTGTTTTATAGGTTGTGTTTGATGCTATTGGTACCCTTACAGTCAAAATTGACATAATTGGTCTAAACAGTTGTTGGCTGTAATAATTCATGACTGATTAAGGGTCACAGAAAATACTGTGACACAGAATCAGGAAGTAGCCCAAATGAGCAACAACTCATCTCCAACAAAGTGAAGATGTAAATTATTCCAACAGGGTCAAAACCCAAAAACCAGCCACACCTGAAAGATATATCAGATAATAATCATCAAGTAAGTTCACTAAATACCACCAACAAAACCCACCATAGGCAACTTACAAGCATCACTCCAGGAATTACACTAAAAAAGAAAAGAAATGAGAGGTTACTTAAATAAGATACAACTCCAGGCAACCAGTTTACCAAAGGCAAACCCAGGGAGCAGTGCAGTGGAACAATCCAAAAGCCCCCCCATCAGGTCTCTTAGAAGTGGTTACAACAAATCAATTGAATGAGGCTCTGGAAAAAATGAAATCAGAAATAATCTCTCCAATAACTACAGAGATTGCCAAAATACCCATGATGCTTAGTAATGTCAGAGCAGACACAGACAAAATAATTGAAAAACTTAAGCAAATTATGGAAGTGCAGCATAAGAAACATATAGAATCCATAAAGCACATTCAAGCAGATATCCAGGAAAATAAAAACTCCATTGAAAGCATTCAAAGCAGATTAGGCAAATGTGAGGACAGGATCTCAGATATTGAAGACAGGCTTGCAGTTAGTAGCAAAGAAAAGAAAGATTTCTCAAAACTAGCAACAGACCATGAGAAATCAATCCAGCACCTGCTAGAAGAGACAAAGAAGAAGAACTTAAAATGCATTGAAGTCAATGAATAAACAGGAGATACCACAAATGACATTTAAAACATGTTCATAGACATCATGACAGAAAACTTTCCTGGTAGATAAAAAGAATTTGGCTTACAAATAAATGAGGCATATAGAACTGTAATTAGCCATGATCAAAAATAATCTATAGCAAACAATATCACTGGCAAGATTCCAGAATTCAACAAAAGAATAGAATCTTAGAAACTGATAGGGGAAAGAAAAACAAGTCACCTACTGTTATGGTTTATACATTGTGTCAACTTGAGAAGTCTAGAAGTTTAACTAAGTAACTCAGCAGCTCTGTATCTGGGGGTGTAGAGAAGAAGCAGTTACCATTCTAGGATATTGGGTCATTCTCTCAAATTGAGAAAGTCAGAACTTTAACTAAGTGATTCAGCAGGGGGAAAGGGTCCCTAGTTTGTATCATCCTCAGTCTAGGCAAGAGGAGGGCACGCAGATGTGAGTGATACCCCCACCCCAGGGGAGCAGCCTGCATACAATAAAAGGCACATGAGGAGGGACTGATTGCTGCTTCTTTGGAAGAGCTCCAGTCTTTCCCTTCAGCTTGGATGTCATCTCTTGGCTTCTGGCACAGACGGTTCAACTTCATTGCAGATTCTTAAGCCTTCATTATAGACTCTTCCACTTTCCATTTTAGATTCTTCAGTGTTCCATCATAAACCCATTGGCCTCCTGGTACAAACTTGAGGGCGCAGCAGTAAGCTCCAGGACTTGGACTGGAACCTCCACACTCCAGTTTGCAGACACCCTCTGCATGCTCCCTTATTTGACTTTGTGGCTGACCATTGTAAGTTAATCTTGTAATTTCTTATACAGTCTTTTATGTTGTGTTATATCTGTTTTTCTAGCAAACCCTGACTAATACATCTACAAAGGAAAGCCCGTCAGAATCACAGCCAAATTCTCAGCACAAACTGTTAAGTCAAGGAGAGCTTGAAGTGAAGTACTCCAAGTTCTAAAGGAAAACAACTTTCAACTCAGGTTGATGTAGCCCACAAAACTATCTTTCAAAAGTAGTGGAGAAATAAGATACTTCCATGACAAAAACATCTGAGGAAATTTATGACCACCAAACCAGCACTCCAAAATGTTCTGAAGGACATTCTAGAAAGAGATAATAAGGACTATAGCTCTATGAACCCTAAGAGAAGAAATCCACCAGGATAGGCAAACAACTACAAAGAATGGGCAATAAAAGGGGTGGAGCCAACAAGAAAATAATATGACAAGGATAAGTCAATACACGTCAATTTCAACCACCAATGTTGGTCATCTCAATGCACCAGTCAAACGACACAGACTGGCAAAATGGATCAAGAATCAAGATTGAACAATATGCTGCATAAAAGTGACACCTTTAATTGAAAAAAAATCATAGACTAAAATTCAAAAGATGAGAAACAATACTTCATGAAACAGGAATCCAGGAAAGAAGCAGAGGTAGCTATTTCATTTGCAGACAAAGTGAATTTCAAACCACAATTGCTTAAGAGAGATAAAGAAGAGGGCCAGGTGATTCTGAACTCTACCCAGCCAGGAGCAAGGCCCCAGCACCATATCCCAGGGGTGTGCTCTGGCTAACCCTGTGCTCCAGAGACACTGAACTCTTCACAGGATGACACAAGGCCCTGGTGGTACCACACTCTGGGAAAAAGATGCACCTAGCCACCAGTGTCCCTGAGGTTCTGAACTCCACCGAGCCAGGTGTAAGGCCCCAGCATTAGACTCCAGGAGAGGGTCCTTGCTATCTGCACAGAGGATTGGAGCTCTGCCTAGTCCAGCATCCCAGCACAATCCATTAAGGGAATGCCTGACCAACCTCACAGGACACGGAGGTACCAAGCACAGCACAGCCCAGAGCCCCAGAGCTGCTCATCAGAGAGAGGTCAGCATAGCCAGAGGGCCTTGGAGAATTTGAGCTCTACCCATCAGAGCACAAGACCCCAGCTCAATAGTTCAGTGGTGCAGCTACATGGCATGTCCTGGAGGTTCTGAAATCCACCCAGCCAGGAGCCAGGCCCTGGCACAATATGTTGGGGGTGTGCTCTGGTTATCCCCATGCACTAGAGGCTCTGAATTC
>RJWM01041514.1:0-14839 GCA_004363535.1 Dasyprocta punctata | reverse complement strand
ATTCTAGTCCCAAATTGAATTGGTTGCAAACTAAAACAAATTTTCCCATAAGATCAACGTTGAATCTATGCAATGAATTTACTTTGGTTTTCTTCCAATTCAGTTTGCTACCACAACTGTGGAAAAAATTAAGTTCATGAACTGAGGCACTGCTGTATAAACTAGATTAAATGGTTTATTTTTACTTAACATATTCAACCAAGAATAAACTTACAGTGGTATTTTCATAGGTTGTGCACACTATGACGCACTATAGACATATATGTGTAGATGTATATGACATGAATTTATGTATATATCTATGTGATATACATACATATGTGTATGTGTATGCATATACACATGAGCATAAACATTTGTCTCAGTGCAAACTAATATTTAAGATTGCCCTATTGTACACATATTGCTTTGTGGATGTAGAAATGCATGTCTGTGTTTGGAACCAATGTCTTCTTTGTGCTTCTCTTTTCTGGCAAGAAGTAGATTTCTTCCATACTATTTTATGTGTATTATCCTCACTGGTGGGTTATACTGCTCCTGATTCCATCTGTGTGCCAGTAACATCATCAACTACAATGACAGAAATGCAAAGTCAATTCTCTGTGGTATAATTTTAGTTCAAAATATCCAACAGGTCATAACATATAAGTGTCAATTGGAAGATAAACATTCTTACAAAGTGGCAAGGGTTCTAATGTTAGGGAGGCAGTGTTATGTGTTCAGTTCCAAAAATAAAGTAGTAAAATAACTTTACAACTAATACATCCAGGGATGTAAAAGTCTAGATTACATTCTCACTCATTTCCAAACCAATCCTTATTATGTGTAGTTTCCAGATTTACCTGTTTTTACATAAATGTAAAAAAAAATGTGTGTGTGTGTGTGTGTATATATATATATATATATGTATATATATATATACGCCGCGGTCCAGCCGGGCTAGGTCCACAGAGTCCCCGAAGGTGGGCTGAGTGTCGGCGCGTGGAATACAAACAGCTCAAAGACTGCTTGAATCTGCTTCGTTTATTGCTTCTCTCTACTACTACTGTTATTAATACAATTACCCACTTGCAAACTCTAACAGAATAATTTGTACATTTTTTCTTGCAAGGGTTGAAAGTTTAGATAACGAGAATGAGATCAACAGGTGTTTCTATGGTTACATGGTTTTTATGGTTACATGATTTATCAGCATACATAGTTTGTCAGCATAGGCAGAAAGTTTATACTTAGTTAAAGACCTTGAAGTATGTTTTGGCTACTAGTAGATTACTGATTGGTTTTTAATTAGTTGAATCAAGTTTATTTACCTATGGGGAAAAATCTTAACAATTGCTTTAAAATGTCAATCTTGACTTAGGGAGGTCTAATGTACTATAAGGGGTCGAATTGTTTTAAATGTTCCATTGTGGTAGCCTAGCTAAAAGCCTGTAAAGCACAGGACCATATTTAGCTATGATTTAGCCCCCCATCCTCCTGTGGTGTTCTCACAGTGGCAAGGATATGTTTTTTACCTTGTCTCTCTTAAAAGACAAAACATAGTAGCATGTTGGCCTCTCTGCCTGGAGGTTCCCAGGCAGCCCCAGCCAGCTGGTTATTATTATTATCATTAAAGGCTCTCAAACATCTGCTCTGGCCTTGGCCTCATCGGTCTGAGTTGGTATCAGAACACTACAGCATTAATTGCAGAAAAACATTTTATTAACTATCCTTTTGTTCTTAGGGAGTCTGCACTTTATTTACTGATTTTATGCATGGGAAAGAAAGAAGAGAAAAATTTTTTTGAACTGGATCAGAGCACAAGTTAACACAGTAGTTCCCAAGAAACATTAACCCATTCCCACAAAGCCAATTTTTATGCTGCGGCCTTTTCTTAGGAAATGTCCTCCTTCCACGTTTGGACTTTGTCAGCAGAACATGCATCTTTCTTTCCTTCCATGTTTGGACTTTGTCAACAGAACATGGGTCTTTCTTTCCTTCCATGTTTGGAGTTTGTCAACAGAACATGGGTCTTTCTTTCCTTCCATGTTTGGACTTTGTCAGCAGAACATGGCTAGAAAAAGACGCGGCATACATATATATATATATATATATATATATATATATATATATGATTATATAAGACTATTTGAATGTTTAGTCAGGCTTTGGTGGATCAGACAACAAAGCTATATTTCATATAAATTTAATGGAGTGCTTTTAATGTTAACTATAAGGACAAGTATAATATTAGGAGTCAAAGAGTGTAAAACTAACCAAGGCTTGTTTTCTTGCATCATTAATTTTGCAATGTAGTTGTTCTTGTTCCTGAATATGTCTAAGAACAGCAGATACTTTTTCAAAACTACAGGCCAGAGATTGTTCATCTTTCACATTTTTCTCTAAAAACAGTGGTATTAATATATTATAGGTATTACAATAACTTTTTCACCTTTAAAAGATTTAAAAACAGAGAAAATCAAGAGTTCTGCTATCTGTCTGCCAATTATGAACACTGTACCAAATGAAAACTCATGTGAAAATGAATAGATGGAGAAGAATTTTAAGATTAGAAATTTTGAAATTCTGTAAGATCATTACATGACAACAAATCAAAAAATAAATCACACTCCATCAAAGAATAAGAAAATATGCATATCTATATAAATGAAAGTAATATGTGAATATTAATGGACCTACATTCAAGATATGTTCTAAAAAATGTGTAAATTAAAAAAAGCTGAAGTTGGACTTTATCTTTTACAGCTAGAATATGCCTTGAGAAATACTTATTAATACTAGATCAAATATTTTGACAAATTCTGGGAGAAAAAAATTTGATGAAACTTGATGTTTGTCATTCAGAATTTTTATACAAAAGTTTGTGAAAGTGTAAAGGATGCAGCAGTGAAGCTATTGTTACTGTTTATATCTAGATGTCCCAGGAAGTCCTCCTGTGCTCATAGGTGGGAATTTTGGAAGATGATTGAATTATGGCAAGTGTTGCAGAAGTAGGAACTCTGTAGCTGCTGGAAGCTGGGGCCTGTTTGGAGAGGTGCATCCCTGTGGGCCTCCCTCATCTACTCCTCCCATTGTTCACTGCTTCCTAACTTCCATGATTAGAGAGACTTTTCTTCCACCATGCCCCTCTGGCAAGCTGTTTCTTCTTTCGAGCTGGCCAACCATGGACTGAAATGAGTACAAATAAACCTCTCCTCCTTCAAGTTGTAGGTTTTGCTTATTGTGTGTAAGCAGTCAGAAACTGTCTATGAGAAATATACTTGCTGAAAGATGACAGAAGACACTTCTGTAGAAATGAAAAAACAGAAATGTACAAAAAGAGCCTTTACTTCTCCCATTCAGATTTGTTCTTGTTACCCATTCACTGTAACTTAGCAAAATCTCCATAAGAAATGCCAAATAATGCTGAGTTTGAACTTGTTGTTCTATAATTTATGATGAATCAGAGTATTTATTTTTGTTTACTAATTGAAACTATAAGAGAGATAAATATGGTTAATGTAAATATTGAGGACGTTTATGCAAGTATTTAAAAATGACCTTCCAAATAGCTACTAAGTTCATTAAATAATTATTAAGCTTTTAATCAATGTCTGGGCCTAGGAAATTCTACCAATTAAAAACAATGGAACTATAAAAGTAATCTCATAGACCAGAGAGGACAGAGCAGTGTTTACGGACTTGATTATTGATGAATACACATCCCAGCCTGCTGAGGTATTGATCATGGGAGCTGGTCTGTCTCAATGACTGTGATTATAAGAACCTCCAATCAAGGTTTTTTAATTAAAAAAAGACAAAAGAAATTTAAGTGAAGGAACAAGAATGTAAGTTAATTATGTTTTAATCTTATATGGTCTATCAAGCACAGTTAAGCAATGGAGTCAAAGATGACACCCACAAAGGTGGACCAGGTGTTAATATAGACAAAGAAGCTCTATTCCGATTCTCTGAAATCTCAAACATTGCCTTGTTGCCTTCAATATATGGTCACCCAAAATTAGAGGGATCGAAGGAGAAGGAATTTTGGAATCTGGAAGTGAATGTTACATCTTTCTCTTAAGTGAGGAGAAGGTTCAAGAAACTGGTTAATCAGCATATCGGTGAAGAGTTTTGATGTTATATTATTATACAGATTGGTTTTATGTTTACAAGTAGACGTGACTGTAATGGAGGAGCTACACCTCTGTCTCTTTGGTGTGAATTCAAATCTATTCTTTTAAGCCTGGAAAGAAAGAGGACATAGAAATTGAGAAAAAATTTCTTTGGGCAAGTTGGGTTTTCTTGCATACTTCCTTGAAACTCTTCAGTACAAACTCATGCTCCTTCTGCTTGGAATTTTCCTAGGCACCAAGTCCTTTCTATTTGCATACATCTTTTTATGTTACCTGGAAATGTTGCATAAAGTTCCCCCTCAGTGTATATATAAAAACTGAACAGTTTTAATAGTAATACACAATATTATTTGAATTAAAATACTTGTTTACAATACCAATTCCTATATAATTTGTACATTTAATACTATGTTGGAGTACAGCATAGGGTTGATAATGACTTTGATTAAATATAGTACAATTATTCTATTACACTCCTAGGGGTACACAAGGACATCAAACTGTACAGACAGATAAGTTCCTTAAATAAAATGTATTTGCATACAACCTGTACAAATTCCTTTTTTATTTGAATTAATCCACAAATTATCTATAATATCAATTACAATGCAAATATAAGTAGTGCCATTATTTACGGTTTAATAACAAAAAGGTATGTGCAGATTTAATACAGAGGCTGAACTACATACAACACAGAGAAGATAAAGGTTAACAAAACTCAAATTAGTGTTGGGAAGGAGTTGATGACCTCTGAAATGTTGTGAAGCTACAGCAGGTCTTGCTTACATATCTCTTCACTCATGTGAATTCAACGTTGTGCTGAATTCAAAGTTTAATTTTGGAATTACCTGTAAAACACTTTCAAATATTTTGCAAGTGAAATTGACCAGATTTACAGATATGAATGTAGAAGTCTAGATGTAGATTGTTTGTTTTTCAATTTTTCAATTTTTGTTTGCATTGACAAAAATTGGTTCTCTAGGTATCTTTTGAACTGTCATTAACCCTTTCATTTGCAGGACTGTAAAGACATGCCTTTACAGAGCTTGCTTTTGTTTTGAAATTAATTTTTATTAATGGCTAACTTGCCTGATCAAAATGCCTAGTTTTCACTCACTACTAACTTTCCACCCCAACTAGATTGCACAGCTGTTCAAGTTTATAAGAGACTTCATTGTATATATTTTTGGTTATGTGCACTGTGTTATATATACCCACAGTTTAAGGTAGTAGAGGTTTATTTTGACATAAGTGTGTAGTCCGTGATCAGCTAGAGCCAAGACAGGATAGCATAGCTGATGGAAAGCAGAAAGTCATGGAGGAATCAAAAAGAATGATATAATGTTCTAGGTCACAACCACAGTGACCTGCATCTTTCAACCAATCCTCACTTTCTAATAGCATCCAGCTATAACGCCCCTATTATACATTCACCATTCAAAGTAATGCCTATGATGAATGAGACTTTTGGGGTATATCTAGGCATAAACCATAACACTACATAAAAAAATTTCACTGACATAAATGTTGAATTCAATTTTTTAAAAAACACTTTGTAGTTAAATTGTCTTAACTTTCTGAGACACAAGAACCAGCATCCATAAATTAAAGAAGGAGAGATTTATTTGTATTCATGGTTTAGCCTAATGTTGGCTGACTCCAAGACAGAGGAACATGTAGAAGAGTGACTTAGTGGATCAAAAGCTGCTCATACCATGGAGACGAGGAAGTAGACAGTAAAGGGAGGAACTGTGGTGGGAGACACACCCTTCAGGGTTCCATCGCAACAATCTGCCTCTTCCAAGCTCTTAAAAGCAAATCAGGTGTAGTAGCCCAATAGTCCAATCAATTTTCTAAGCCGTGTTTCTCAGCGCTTGCATCTTTGGGGGGATATTCCAGATCTGAGCTACTACATTCTGGCCCTGGCCCCCAAAAGACCCAAAATTCGTATCCAAAATGCGTGTAGTACATCTCTAAGAGTCTCCAAACTTAATAGTTCCAGCAATGCTAAAAAGTTCACATTTAAAATCTCTTCTGAGAGTCAAGGCAAACCCTTAGCCATAAGCCAGTATAAAAATCAAAAAGAAAATACAATTGATGACAATGATACAGGGTAAGAATTCCTATTCTAAAATGGAGAAATATGTGTATACAAAATTTTGGTCCAAACCAAGGCCAAAACACACTAGGGAAAACATTAAATCCTGTAGCTTCCTGCCCAGCACCACAGGCAAACACCTTATCCAACACTGCCCCTACAATAGCACTGGGTGCAGCCTTCATATCTTCTGTTTTGGGGTAACTTTGTTATTCCCTGGTTTTGCTTAGTAGAGTTCCTTGTTCCTGATGTCTCCAACATCATGGGGTCTCCTTTTCAATTGCAGCTTCATCATCACAGCTTCATACACTGCCATCTCGGGGACACATTGCCTGATGCTCCAAACCTTCTTCAGAACTTTGGATGGAAACCTTCTGGATCCCAAAACTCTTGCATTCTGCCTGCCTATAAAATTGACATCACATGGATGATGTGAAGGTCTGCTGCCATTTTGAGTGATCAGAAAGCAGAGTGTAAAGTAAGAGATGGGTGGAGGAGATATACCCTGTATTTTATGCCTCAATGAACCATTATTAACCAAGCACCAACTCCTCACAGCAAGTCAGCTGTGGTGTCGTCCTCCTCCAGCCACCTTCCACACCATTCTGCTGAGCACAGTCCGAGCCCAAACATTAATATGTATGGAAACTACGGTCAAGTTGTTATTCACATAAATGATACCTCATAATATAACACTTAAAGTTAACTCCTATACAGAATCTATATTTGAAATTCATACTATCATATCAGTATCTACTTTTAAATGATTAGTATTTAAGGTTTGGTGCTTTTTTATTGTTTGATGTCTGTTTTTCTTTTCTATTTTTTCTTGAGATACAAGCTCACTGTGTAACACAGCTTGGTCTTGACAGTGCAATGTAGGCCAGGCTGGCCTTGAGTTTATAAACTCCCTGCCTTAGCCTTACCAATTAGTGCTGGGATTACAAGAATGTGCACCCATTCCTGACTAATTAAGACAGTACTTAATGCACATTTTGATATTTAATACATTAATATGGTAATAAATTTTATTCTTCATAATGGGAATACTTATTACACAGAATAATTTAATTCATGAGTTCCCTTATTGTCCATTCAATGGCGCAGAGATCAAATGCATGCTTTACTTCTAGTAGATGGCCTTACAATATCCCACATATAACCCGATCAGAAATTTAAATGCACACTTACACAAACCGACAATATTAATTCTGAATTCATGTGGTTCTTCTAATTAGTCATAAACCTAACTTGAATACATTAGGGAAGCATATTGTAGAGGAAAGAAAGTAGTATTTGGCAAGAAATAGAGTTTATTACTTTACTCAGAAACCCTAGTGCAATATGTAAATCATGAGACTAATGTAAAAAGAGGAAGTGTGTGGAATGGTATTTTATGAGCCTTTGGCTGCAGCTTTTGAGAAGAATGAATGTATAAAACTGAGGAGAATATAAAGTTTTATAGTTATTTTAACCTAAATGTCACCTTCAGCTGCAAATGAGCTTTCAAAAGTGTTTTTGGAAATAAAGTTTAAAAAATATTGACCTAGCATCACTTGCTTACATATAAAAATGCCTGAAATGGAAGATTTTCATGGAATTTTATAAAATTTAAGTCATTACTGTATTCATCAAAGTTCAGTGAGAAAAGAGTGAATAGTATAATGTCTAAGATAGTCACGATAACCCCAGATTACATGAAAAAGTTAATATTTCACAGAAAAAAAAGTTCTTCAACATGTGTGTAACCGCAACACTGACACACAGTCAAAAAGCATGACTCCTGTTCTGGCCAGAGCACTTACCCATTGGTATCTGACCTTCAATGTTCCTCCGTGATTTAACAGTTCACATCATGCAGATGGTGGCCCCAGTCCCCAAGCTCAGTCCACCCGTGACCCTAACAACCATGAACAAAGGATTCTCACTGCTGGAAGTTAAGCATGTCCATATAATTAGGAGCACGAAGAACAAAAAGTGTGTTGCTTGCCCACAGGTATTTTAAGGTAATTTGTTATTTCAATATTCTATTATAATCTGCATAGTTTAATACTCTTCCTTCAAACTATATAGGAACTAAATTATTTTTTTCCCTACACCAAAGACTCTAATAGTTTAGTCATGTGCTAGGCATAGTTGTACAGGCCTGCAGTTACAGTACTTGGGAGGCTGAGGCAGGAAGTGGGTGAATTGAACCCAGCTTTTGAAACTTAGTGACTCAAAAGACTCAGAAATAAAAATACACTGGAGATGTAGCTCAGTGTGAAGGCCCAAGGTTTCATCTCAGATAAAAAATGTGGAATTCTTCTGTTATCCCTCCAAATCGTCACGTATCCTATAATTCTTCATGTCAGTCACCCATTCTCCAGAGATTTTCTGTATGTAAATGAGGTGTATACACCAGATACTATTGTCTTTTTATGGTTCTTAATTCTTTATCGTCATGTGTTTATGTAGAATATCGCCAAAAATCCTCAAAGACTGATCTTGATGAGTCTTGTTTTCTACTAACATCCCTCAGCTTATATACCTAAATTTCTCTTGCTTTGGTTTAACAGTTTCTATAGGTTTTGTTTTGTTTTGTTTTGTTTTGACACAGTGCCTTGCTGTGTAGTTCAGGCTGGCATTTAACACAGTGTACACCAGTCTGGCCTCAAACTCATGATAATCTTCCTGCCTCAGCCTCCTGAGTGCTGAGATTACAGGTTTGTGCTCCACACCTGGCTAATTTCTGTATTTGTACATCTCAGCCTGTTTCCTCTACTCTGATACATCTTGAAGTAATCAATTCAGAATTTATCGAGACTTCAAACATTGCTTGCTTTCTTGAACGATTTTTCCATCAAATAAATCATATCGTTTAACTTTTGTTTTTGATAAGATTTCACCTGTTCTTTTACTTTTATATTAGTACAGCTGGAAACATCTGAGTGATCCAAACTGCCATTCAAGTCACTATTTTAGAAGGGAGATGTGGGTAAAATCTAGCTTTTCATAGATAAGACAGGCTGGCCTAGAAGAAAGTAGTCCAGTGTGTTTAGCTACAATTTGTTTTGTAAATGTGGCTTATTCTAAAATAACTGCTAAATTAGGAAGCAATGCAATCACAATGTGAATTCCAAGTTTGTTCATGTGCAGATCTGTCTACAAGAAACACCAGGTGAGCACAGTAAGCCGCATCTGTCAGTCACACATAGCACGCGCGCGCACACACACACACGCACACATGCACTTTGAGTAACCCACCAGAGACTCAGTTCACTGCACAAGTTAGGTGCTAACCCATTTGTCTCTGGTTCTAGTAGTGAAACTTCATACCTGAATTTCTGGAAGGCAAATTACTATGCCTTCAGAATCAAGGCACTGTCTATACACGCATGTTTGGAATATTTAATATACACAATTCTGGAATGCTTTAATCTCTTGTTCCTCTTGTCAACAAAGAAGTTTTGAGTTTTACAGCCTTACCCTCTTTTTTTCCCATTATAGTTGTGTTTTTATTGATACATTTTGCATGTGACAATTTTCCTAAATTGCCTGTCTTCCTACAGTCAAAAAGAGAGTATCGGTATTAGTGATAAAACAGACAGGATCTGAGTAGGACTAGACACCAGCAGTCTGTGTGTGCCTTTCTGCTAAGTGGAGTTTGCAGCGGTGGCTGAGTACCGGCAGGCGAGTCTCTGAAGAATCACTGCAGTGTAACATCAAGTGATATGCGTGCACCCTGGCGCTGCAGGCAGATAATCCTGGTGTTCAACAGTCATAGTGGAATCGATTCAATTCAGAATGTCAAGAAAAAGGTACTGCAGAGGTTTTCACACATGCTAACAAGGTCTGCAGGCCTCTCTGCTAATCAGCAACTGAAAATGGCATTCATGTATCAAGACCCAGGGCTTTCAGTGGCCTGACATTCCTGTCAGCACTGCAAATGCTGAGGGCACACACGGAACAGGGCCGGATGTGTTCGGTTCAAAACAAAGAGGAAATTTATCACTGTGTGTTTTGTCAAATAACTTGTGTTTAAGCCATAAAAGCAGGAATTTATATATAAATATCATATATTTTTTCATACATATTCACATATATGTATGAAAATACAGATTTATGCAAGAGTAACATTAGTGATAGATGATGACTAGCACAGATGTTAAAATCCTCATTCTTATTGTTTAATATATATCAGATGGAAAAAGAGCTACAGCTTAGCAACATATCTATTATGCTGTTAACATTGTATTTCTTACTTGTTTCTACATTTTTTTTCTGTTTTTGTACTTCTCTTGGCTTGCCCATGTTAAATCTCATCCTGAGCACAGTGTGCAGTCAGTATTTTATACAAAACATTCTTCTTTGACTTATTTTAGCTTTTTTAGGTAGCATACTTCAGTAATGATTCTTCTGCATGTATTTTGCTGAGGAAGGAGGCTTATAAGTTCTGAAATATTTAAGTCAACTTGTACATATTAAAATGAAAGTACTGTTGGATTATAGAAAGGCAAATTTGTAATTTAATTTGAGCCAGTATATGCAATTTAGGTATCATTATGTTTGCTACACAAATTTTAATTCAGACTGAGGCAAAGCATCAACAGAAAATCTGGTAAAAATAATTTATGCTTTAGTTTTAGAGATGTCATTAAAATAATAGAAAGCAAAATACACAAATTATAAATTTAAGTGGTTTTCTTTTTCAATCATAATGCTTTTTCCTTGGTACCAGAAATCAAATTCATGACCATACACTTGTCAGGCAGGCACTGTGCCACTGAGCCATATTCCTGGCCCCTTAATGGTTTGTTTTTAAAACTTTACTGCTTAGTACATTCTTTAAAATTATCTGTCAATATCCATTTACTTACTCATAAACATTATATGTTTATAAATGCCCAAAACAGACCAGAAACTTCCCCAGGTGATGCAAACAGAATTCGAGTATAGAGGATATACTACATGATATAATATAAATTAATACAATTCAATGCAATATAATAAATGAGTTTTCTTTCATGAGTAGAGATAGATATTGAGTAGAATTATAAAAAAAGCAATAATAATTTTAAAAAGGATAATTGTGAGGGTTAACTTGATCTAAGGCCAAAAAGAGGTGATATACCATACTGACATAGCTGGGACATAATTTTCCAGGCAGAATATACACCAAAGGCAAAGAACTTCATGCTCAACAGAACACACTGGGTTCAAATCAAGCAAGATGGATTGGAATTTGAATATTGTTGAAGATACATGTGCCATGAGATGAAGAAATAACACCAGAGCTTTAGGATCCAAGACTTCACAATAGTGGAATGTCCATATATTGAGGGATGTCCAGGGGAGGAAGATGTCATGAGTTCTCTTTAGGCATGCTGTGATGGTCTACCTACTACATATTAAAACCAAAATGTTAGCCAGAAAGTTGGAGGCTTGATTTAGTCAAGGTGTTATAACAAATACCATAGAATTGGTGACTTGGAAACAGCAGAAATATATTACTGATAGCTCTAAAGGCTGGAAAGTATAAAAAGTAAAGACACTGGCAAATTTGGTGTCTGATGAAACCCAGTTCCTCAGAGACTCCCATCTTCATCCTGTAACCACTCGTCAATTAGTACAGAATCACTTTGGAATTTCTTTCATAAGAACACAAATCTTACTCATGAGGGTCATGGCTTCATAATGCAACTACATATCATATCTAATCCCTAATGTCATCACCTCGGGAGTTAGCAATGTACCATATAAATTTGAGAACTCATATATAAATTCAATCATTTGTAGTTGGATATATAAATCTGGACATCAGAAAGAGTTCTTAGATGAAGGAATACAGTGAAATCCATTATTATTTAAAGGATATTTAGAGGTTTACATATCAATGAACGTGTATGGTGGGAGGATCAAGAATCCAGAGTTGCGTAGAACTCCACTTGGGAATCTGACAGATGATCGTAAAAATATATGAAGAAGCAGTAAGGAAATAAAAAGAAAATTGGGAGAGTGAAGTAAAAACAAATCCAGAGAAGAAAGTGTTTCCCAAAATAAGGATGATTTCTATTCTGTAAATATTACTTATGAATTAAAAAAAACAAAGTCTTGAGTGTCATCAAAGCCATCATCATGTTAAATTTTGGTGGCTTCTCAAGGTGTAAATGTTGCTGTCAGGCTGTAATTTGAGCTGCTATAGACATCGGTGTCAGTATCTTTCTTTGTTCGTGACAGTTATAAATTGCTGCTGACTTCTGGGGAATTGGTATGATCACTGGTACCAATTCCACTCTATACTGGATCGTAGAGATTGTTCTTGTATATCACTGCTCGGGGACCCCAGAGGATGAGTGTCACTGTGGATACTTAGCTCTTGTAAACCTCTTTTCTTTGGGTCTTCTTGGATTTTATTCCTAAATGAATGCTAGATGGTGACTGGAAGAAATACTTTATCACCTCCCAATAAGACAAAGTCTTGTGGTTCTCATCACAATGTGGTTATTGTTACTGAGGGTACAAATGACCACCTGAAAGAACCAATTATTTCAGAAGACATCAAGAACTTGGTTGTACATGATAGTGGAGTCACTGTCTTAGGGTATGTACCACTGATTGGGAAACTTTCAGTCCTTAACCAAATTCTGAGAAGCTGGGTGGTAGAGTAGCAATAACAATGCTCTTATAGATGAAAATACATTTAACAAAATTTTGAAGTGGGGAGGCGGGAGCTTCATGAGCAAATGGGAGACACAATCGATCACTCAGGTCAAACCTTCAGTCTCCAAGAGTGGCTCATCACAGTGGTTCTGTTGAATATGAGGCATTGGCTACAGATCTGAATGTTACTGTTTCCACTACTCTGAGGATTGGCTTCATCCAAAGCAATCAAATGCCACCTGTACATGACAGCTTGATGACTTGAAAAAGCACCAGGTGAGAAAGCTGACTAAAGTTATATTGGAAAACAGACTGGCCAAAGTGATTCCATACATGGAACGGAAGGGAGTCTACCCAAAGAGAGCTTTATACCAAGTCCCTTGTTCACATTACAGAATCGGTATGAATACAGTCCTAATCATCATTAGCTGTATGACCTGTGACTGCATGAAACATTTACTAGTGGAAAGAAATATTGAGGGTTTGTAGTTGGGACAGTAGGTGTAACTACCTGACCAGCATCCCAGGACTGGTGGCAATCTTGCCTAAATTTTTAGGAGGTTGTCACCAGTTAAGATTTGCAGGCAATTACTGAACATGTGATGACAGAGAAAAACAATTGTGAAGAAGGAACTTGGCACTGAGATGATAATTATACAGCTGATTTCATTTTGGCCTTTATTTTGAGGACAGGAAGGGTATTTTGAATAGCAGAAAGAATGAGCGAGGCCAAATGCACAAGGTAGAAGCCCAATTCCCTTTGATAAGAGTTTTGTCACTAACATAGGAGCCAAATCTGTGCATTGGCTATCTGGGAAAATCAAAGAAAATTTGTATGTAAAGGACAAGCAAATCTTTGCAATCATGTGTAAGATTCTGAAGATACATAAGAGGGCATTGGTCTTTCATGCAGAGGGACTAGATGAATTTACAGCATCAATTCCCCAAGGAGTAGTGGTGGCTGATGCTAAGGCCCATACTCAAAATATTAGCCAAGTAAAAAACTGAACTGTTCAAACCATGTCCCACTAGACTGTGTCTCTCAGAAGTGGTTGCTGAAGCTACCTCCTAAACCTTCATGATGTTGGAGGAACAGATTATTTGATCATTGTCATTGCCTCTGATAGAGCTACATCTATGTTCCTGCAGTGCTCTGTCTCTGTTTTCCATTAGGTTTCATTTTATTTTGTAGTACGCCAAGATCAGCTCTGGCCAGGGGCTGTAGAAGGGGCAATGATAGCAAGTTCCTTTGAGGTAAATTTTATCACAACTCCTACCTTAGCTTTATGTAACACACGAGGTTAGGCTTTTCAAGTGCTACAGTTAGGTTTCTATTATTCAGATTTTTTCCTAATATAGTACAAGTAATAAAGGCACTATGCAAAATTTGATTTTTTGAAAAGGGATTGAGTAAGAGTCATGACAAGTCCATATATTAACATACTGCGCAGAGCTCAAAATTCTCATTTAAAGTCATAATGATTGTCTTGGTTACTTTTCTCTCATTGCTGGGACAGAATACCCAACACCCAAAATTAAGGAAGAAAAGGTTTATTTAGCTTACAGTTTTTGGAGGTTTAAGTCCATAATCAGCTGGCTGCAAGTGTAGCACTCACAAAATCTCTGTGTCCCCCTCTTGCAGATGAAGATATTTACAAAATAAGGATCTTGGCTCCAAGATGAGTCTCTCAGTTAAACTTCTAAACTTCTCAAATATACACAATGTATCAACCATAATATTTATATAGGAATATTTTGTGAGTGTTATTATGTTTTAACCTTTAATTTTAGTGTACATGTACAGCTCTAAAATCTGATAACTAATATAGATACAGTTACACACAGTTGCTTTTAATGCACAGCATATTAGTGATGACTTTCTCCTTCTAGTTTTTATCGACTCCAAAATTTTACAATTAATCTGTGCAATTTGGTACCCAGCAGAAGTATCTTCTGAAGGCAACATTAAACATCACACAATACT
>RJWM01041513.1:0-14848 GCA_004363535.1 Dasyprocta punctata | reverse complement strand
AAAGCAAAACCAGCCCAAAAGAGAATGCATGGAAGCTAAAACCACTGGAAGTACTGCAGGGGTGGAGTCACTCAAGTCTTTGGAGCTCACAACCAGATTTCTTCCGATGCTGAGTGTGAAACTGCAAGACTTAATGTTTGCCCTGCTGGATTTTGGACCTCCTTTGGTCCCATTCCTTTGTACCTCCCAGTTCATACCCTTTGGAAGGGTAATGTTTATCTTGTGCCACTGTATATTAGAAGGGTTTAACTTTGTTTTCATTTGTACAGGGACTTGCATTTAAAAGTTTGTCTTAGATCCTGGAGACTTGGGACTTGGACTTTTCATGGATGCTGAATCTGTTAGGGCTTTGGCATCTCTTGGAGAAGACTAAATGTCTTTTACATAAAGGATGTGCATGAGGCTTTGGGGAACCAGGGGTAAAATGCTATGGTTTGTGTCTAGGTGGCCTCTCAAGCATCATGCAATCATGGAGGCAGCTGAATCTAGTGTTTGCAATTGGTTCATTGTCTAGCACTGGGATTCTTGGTGTGAGTGCTGCACCCACCCAGGGGCGGAGCCAGCATACAGTATAAGGGAGGAAAGAAGGCGTGTTCTCTCTCTGTTGCCCTGTTTACTCTTGCCACTGCAGCCACCATGAATGACTGCCCCTCAACCACACCAACCTGCCTTGGAGCCAGCTGAGTACAGACTGAAACCTCCAAAACTATAAGATAAACCTTTCCTTCCTTCATTTTGGGCATGAGGTATTTTGTCTCATCAATGAGAGAAAAGTAATGAAGACATAGAGTATCATGTCATTTGCAAATAATAGAGACTTATTTTCCTTGTGTCCTGTCCATATTCCTTGTATTTTTTCTTGTCTTATTGCTCTGGGCAATGTTTCCAGAACTATAGTGAATAGAAGTGGTGATAGTGGGCATCTTTGTCTTCGTCCTGATTTTAAAGTGAAAGTTTTCACTTTTTATCCATTTAATGTGTTGTTTACTGTTCGTTTGTCATCGATAACTCTTATCATCCTGAGATAAAGAAAATCTATTCCCACTGAAAATGCATAGATTTCTTGATATATATGAATTGCAAAAACTGTAGTGAGAAGATATAAAAACACTAGAAAATCCAACTACAGGCAATGAACCTGAAGCAGTAATACAAACCTACCAACTAGGAAAAGCCTAATTCCTGAAGGATTCACTACTGAATTCTACAAGAACTTCTGGGAATATCTAACCTAGGTATTCTTCAAAGTATTTAATAAAGTGTAAACAACAGAAGTGCTCCCAAAGTCAGTCCTGGAAGCCAGGATTATCAGGATTCCAAAACCAGACAAGAACCCACCAAAGAAGAGAACTGTAGGCCAATCTCTTTAGTCAACTTTGATTCAAAATTTCCCAAAAGTGATACTGCACATGAGTTGCAAGATATCAAAAAGATCATACATCATGACGAAGCAGACTTTAGCTCAAGGATGCAAGGATGATCCATCATACACAAATCAGTAAATGTGATGCATCACATAAATACAAACAAGGGCAAAAACCACAAGATTATCTCAACTGATGTAGAAAAAATTGTGCAAAAACCTTAACATCCATTCATGATTTAAAAAAAAAAACCTGTAGAAAATAGGTACCGATGAATATGGTGGATCAGACCTGTTGTCTCAGAATTCATGAGACTGATGCACGAGGATCACTGTGAGTTTGAGGCCAGCTTGGCTTACATAGTAAGTTCAAGGGCATCACTGCATAGGGAGATGGCCCTATCTCAAAAAAAAAAATAGGTAGAAAATGGTCTCCCCTCAATCTGATCAAAAGAATTTGTGTCAAACCTAAGCGCCAATGTCATATTAAATGGAGGAAACTAAAAGCTCTCCTCTGAATCAGGAATGAGAAAAGGACATTCACAATCACATCTGTTCAAAGCATAGTTGAAAATTTAGCCAGAGTAAGGGGACAGTGATGGGAAAATAATTCAATTTATCATTATTTGCAGATAACATGATCCTTTACATAGAAGACCAAAAATATTTCAGCAAACTTTCCTCGAATTAGTAACCAATTAAGTAATGTAAGTGGATAAAAACAACAAAATAATCGATAATGATTATCACTAAGAAACAATTAGGGAAAAATTCCATTCATGCTAACATCAATAAAAATTAAATACTTAGAACTAACCTAACTATGGAAATGAAAGAATTTCAAATGAACACTATGATATTCTGAAAAAAGAGGAGAAAGTGGACATCAGAAAATGGAAAGATATCCCATGTTCACAGATAGGCAAACCCAGTGTGGTAAGATGGCCACCTATGAAGCCCAACAGACAGATTTAATGCAACCCCAAGAACAATATCCACAACGTTCTGTACAAAAACAGAGTAAATATCTCTAATAGCATATGGAATCAGAAGACACCTGAGATCACAAAAGCAA
The DNA here is from genome assembly GCA_004363535.1 of Dasyprocta punctata. Classification (NCBI taxonomy): domain Eukaryota; kingdom Metazoa; phylum Chordata; class Mammalia; order Rodentia; family Dasyproctidae; genus Dasyprocta; species Dasyprocta punctata. The sequence goes on along the minus strand of RJWM01041513.1, from coordinate 12,410 downwards.
TCTTCAGTAACAAGAGCAAAGCGAGAGGCACTCCAATCCCTGATGTCAAGTTAGATTATTCAGCTACAATGATAAAAGTATCTTTGTGCCAATACAGAAACAGACAGAAAAATTAATGCAAGAAAATAGGACACAGAAACAACACCCAACACATCCAGCCACGTGATAGTTAACATAGAAACCAAAAGCAAGTACTGGAGGAGAGAAAGCCTCTTCACAGATGGTGCAGCTAAAACAGGCGACACACATGCTGAAAAGGGAATTCAGCCCCATGTCTCTCACCATGTGCAACACTAAATGAAAATGGTTCAAAGATCTTAATGTTAAAATATAACAACCACTGGGGAGATAAAGTAGATGAAAATACTGAAGTCATAGGAATAGGTGAGGACTTTCTGAACAGAAATCAAATGGAATGAAAAGGAACATCAAGAATCACCAAATGGGACTTTCTCACATTAAAACTGTTCTGCATAGCAAAGCAAACAGCCAAGAAGAAAGAGACAAGGTACACAGCCGTAAAAATTTTACAGGCTACACTTTGTTGTAAAGATGAGAAAACAAATACATTGTCTAAAGGAAAACGTCTACACTGTGGGTCATAATGTAAATTGGTAAAAGCACAATTGAAATCAGTATGCAGACTCATGAAATGACTAAAACTGAGATTTCTATTTTACTCAGATACTTTGCTACAAGGTAGCTCATGAAAAGGGATGAGACAGGAACTCCCCACAACCAGATGAAAGGTCCAGGTGGTGCCACACTCCAGTGTATGCTCTACCTAACTGCCTGGATCCCAGAGGTCTTGGCCTCCGCCCAGTGAGGCGGAGGCTCCAGCAGCAGTCTGGGAATGTACCCTCACGAGCTGCACAGAGCATCCAGATCTACCCTGTCCCGCATCACAGTGCAACCAACCAGGGGAATCCCTGGCCAGCCTGGCAGGATACATTGCCCAGCACCCCAGAGCACCCCACCCCAGAGCAACACAACAAAATACATCAGGGGAACACAGGGCCAGCCTCACAAACCACAAAACACAAGTGTCCATTGCTATACTCTGGGTGGCGGCATCAGCTAGCCATGGGGATATTGGACGATTAAAGCCCTACCCAATATAGTGTTCCAGTACAATTCATCGGGAGGGTGCCTGCCCAGCCACACAGGTCCCAGAAGAAAATGAAAAAACGAAATACCAAGAGGCAGTCTAAACCCCCCAGCCCACTGAGAACAAATCCAAGGGACACGAAAATGGACGACACTGGGAGTCACAGAACTCAACTTTTTGAAATGATAGCAAATGCAGTAAAGAAACAACTCCATGAAGCTATAGAGAAACTCAAATCAGAAATAATCTCTCAGTGAAAAAATGAAGTGACAATCATGAAACAAATATGTGTATCTAAAGAAGATCAGGATAAAAAATAGAACATAGGAAAATGATGGAAACTTTGAATGAACAATATAACACACAAATAGAATGCATGAAACAGATTCAAAGGGAAATTCAGGAAATAAAAAATGCCATGTAAAGTTTCAAAACCACTTAAATGAAGCTGAAGATACAATCTCAGACCTTGAAGACACCATGGGAGCTTATGATCACAAAAGACAAGATCTATTAAAAATATTAAGGCACTAAGAAACAAGATTAAAAGGCTGCAAGACGATGCCAAGAGAAATAACATAAGATTAATACACATAAATGAAAGACCAGGGGTCAATACTAATGACCTGTGAAGACTATTTGCAGAAATTCTAGTAGAAAATTTACCAAACGTGGGAGGAGAATCTGATGTACAGATAAGTGAGGCATACAAGAACTCAATTAACCATAACAAAAATAAACCTTCACCCAGATATATAATAAATAGGGTATCAGAAATACAGCACAAGAACAGAGTACTAAAAGCTGTCAGAGAAAAGAAACAGATCACCTATGAAGGAAAGCCTATCACAATCACAGCAGACTTCTCAACACAAACTTTAAGTCAAGAAGAGCGTGGAGTGAAATATTTCAAATCCTGAAAGAAAACAACTTTCAACCCAGATTGATGTACCCTGCAAAACTATCCTTCAAAATTGATGGAGAAATAACATACTTCCATGACAAAGAACAACTGAAGAAATTTATGGCCACCAAACCAACACTACAAAGAGTACTGAAAGACACTCTAGAAAGAGACAAAGACAACTACAATCTTAAGAACAACAACAAAAGGAAAGCACAAAGCAGGGCAAATAATTAAACAGAAAATGTAGAAAACCAACAACAGAAAGATATCATGACAGGAATGAGCCGGTACGCATCAGTTATATCAATCAATGCAAATGGTCTTAACTCACCAATAAAAAGAAACAAACTATCAGAGTGGGTTAAGAAACAAAACCCAACAATATGCTGCGTACAAGAAACACATTTCACTCAAAAGGAAATTCACAGACTAAAAATCACAGGTTGGAAAACAATACACCATGCAACAGGAACCCAGAAAAAAGCAGGGGTAGCCATTACCTTTGCAGACAATATGAACTTCAAACCAAAAATGATCAGAAGAGATAAAGAAGGTCACTACATACTTGTTAGGGGAAAACTTCAAGAGGAAGAAATCATAACTATAAATATATATGCACCGAATAGGGGACAACTAACTCTGTAAGACACTATTTTTTTTTCCAATATTGCATATCGCTATCTTTACAATGGTTGTTTAAATTAACAGATATAGACATGTAAAATTGATCTAATCATATGAGTATTAACTGTTCTTTCTGAATAACGAATACATTCAGTAGTGTGTTCATTTTATTTATCTTACATATACCATATATACAGGTTTATATCTTTTCCTCTTCCCTTCCCTCTTTCCTCCTCTTCCCTTCCCAATTACTGTTGCTCTTTGAGCTGTTTTTAACCCTTACATAGTATTTATTATAGATTTTGGATCATAAACAATTTTTCAGTTTCTTACACTAGGGAGAGAATAAGGTATTTACACATGTGGATTTGATTTATTTCACTTATGAGTATGGTCTCAAGTTGTGACCATTTACTTATAAAAGTCTCAATGCAATCTTTCTTAATAGCTGAGTAGCACTCCATTGTATAAAATACCACATCTTTTTAATCCATTCTTTGATTGATGGGCACTTGTGTTGTTTCTAAGATCTGGCTATTAAAAATTGTGTAGCTATAAACATGGGTGCACAGATATCACTGTGGTATGATGTTTTCAATTCTTCTGGGAAAATGTCCAGAAGTGTGAAACTGGGTTGAATGGGATCTCTAATCCTAGCTTCTTGAGGAATCTCCACACTGACTTCCACAGTGGTTGCACCAGTCTACACTCCCACCAACAGTGGAGAAGAGTTCCTTTTTCCCCACAGCCCATCCAGCATTTGTTGTTGCTTGATTTTTTAATCTTGGCCATTCTTTCTGGAGTGAGATGGAATCTCAGTGTTGTTTTAATTTGCATTCCACTAATGACCATTGACGCTGAACATTTTTTCACACATTTATTTGCCATTTGTATTTCTTTCTCTGAGGAGTGTGTATTCATCTCAGATGCCCATTTCTGGATTGGGTCCTTGAATTTTAGGGGTCTGATTCCTTTTAATTCTTTGTATGTTTTAGATAGAAGTCCTTTGTCTGATGGACAATTGGCCAAGATATCTTCTCATTTTGTGAGTTTTCTTTTCACTCTGTTGGAGATTTCCTTTGACATGCAAAAACTTTTTAGTAAGGTGAGATCCCAGCTGTTGATTCTGGGAAGTGCTTCCCGTGCAATGTGACTTTTGTTCATGAACTCTCTGTATACTCCTATGTCATCAAGATTTTTACCTACTCAGTCTTATAGTGGGTCTGTAGTGAATTCACCCTTTTCATTTCTTATTGCATGAATCTGAGTTTTTTCTTTCCTCTTCTTGATAAGGCTGGCTAGGGGTTTATCAATTTTATTTACTCTTTCAAAGAACCAACTCTTCAAATGATTTATCCTTTCTATTGTTTTCTTAGTTTCAGTTGCATTAATTTCTACTCTAATCTTAATAATTTCCTCCCTTCTTTGGGCTTTGGACTTGACTTGCTCTTGTTTTTCTAGAAGTTTGAGGTGCAGCATTAGGTTGTTTAATTGTGTTCTTTCCATGTGTTCTGAGATGAGAGTTTAGGGCTATAAATTTCCCTCTGAGAACTTTCATTGCATTCCACAGGTTCTCGAATAACCTAATTTCAGCTAATGAAATTGAAAATGTAATTAGGACCCTACCAACAAAGGAAAGCCAGGATCCTGATGAATTCACTGCTGAATTCTACAAGAAATTTAGGGAAGACTTAATGCCAACACTCCTCAAACTCTTCAATGAAATAGAAAGGGAAGCAAGTCTCCCAAACTCATTCCTGGAAACAAGTATTACCCTAATACCAAAACCAGAGAAAGAGCCAACAAAAAAAGAAAATTACAGGCCAATCTCCCTAATGAACATAGATGCAAAATTCCTCAATAAAATACTGGCAAATAGAATGCAGCAAGTTATCAGAAAGGTTATATACATCATGATCAAGTGGGATTCATCCCAGGAATGCAGGAATGGTTCAACATATGCAAATCAATAAATGTAATCCACCATATCAACAGGGCCAAGGACAAGAACCACATGATCATCTCAATAGATGCAGAAAAAAATTTTGACAAATTCCAACACCCATTCATGATTTTAAAAAAACCCTACAGAAAATCAGGATAGATGGTCTCTACCTCAACCTGATAAAAGCCATATATCATAAACCAACAACTAACATCTTATTGATTGGAGAAAAACTGAAAACCTTCAACCTAAAATCAGGAATAAGACAAGGATGTCCTTTATCACCACTCCTATTCAATATAGTTCTGGAAATATTAGCCAGAGCAATTAGACAAAAGAAAGAAATAGAGGGAATAAGGATAGGAAAGGAAGAAGTGAAAATATCATTATTTGCAGACGATATGATACTCTACATAGAAGACCCCCAAAAACCCATTAGAAGACTTCTAGAAGTAATAACCAAATTCAGTAATGTAGCTGGATACAAGGTGAACACTCAAAAATCAATAGCATCCCTGTACACAAACAACAAAGTCACTGAGAGAGAAATAAGGGAAACCAAAAAAAATGAAATACTTAGGAATTAATCTAACAAAGGAAGTAAAAGATCTATACAGTGAAAATTGCATTACTCTAAAGAAGGAAATCGAAGAAGATTTCAGAAAATAGAAAGATATTCCCTGTTCATGGATAGGAAGAACAAACTGTGAAAATGGCCATTCTCCCAAAATTATTATACAGATTTAATGCAATGCCAATCAAAATAACACTTGCCTACACCACAGAGCTAGAGAAAGCATTCCTGAAATTCATCTGGAACCAGAAAGGACCTAGAATAGCAAAGACAATTCTGGGCAACAAAAGAAAGGCAGGAGGCATCACAATCCCCGACTTGAAACTATACTACAAAGCTACTGTGATAAAATCAGCATGGTACTGGAATCCAAAAAGACCTGAAGATCAATGGAATAGATTAGAAGATACAGCCACAACTACAAACACACTTAGCCACCTCATCTTTGACAAACGGGCCAAACATATACATTGGAAGAAAGATAGCCTCTTTACCAAATGGTGCTGGAAAAACTGGCTTTCTCTGTGCCATAAACTAAAACCAGATCCATGTCTATCACCATGCACTAAAATAAAGTCAAAATGGATCAAAGATCTAAATATTAAAACAGAGACACTAAACTTACTAGAAGACAGAGTAGGTAAAAATCTTGATGACATAGGAGTAGCCAGAGAGTTCATGAACGAAAACCAAATTGCACGGGAAACACTTCCCAGAATCAATAACTGGGGTCTCATCTTACTAAAATGTTTTTGCATGTCAAAGAAAATCTCCAACAGAGTGAAAAGAAAACCCGCAAACTGGGAAAATATCTTGGCCAATTGTCCACCAGACAAAGGACTTTATCTAAAACATATAAAGAATTAAAAGAAATCAGGCCCCTAAAATTCAAGGACCCAATCCAGAAATGGACATCTGAGATGAATACACACTTCTCAGAAAAAGAAATATAAATGCAATTAAATATATGAAAAAATGTTCAACATCAATGGTGATTCGGGAAATGCAAATTAAAGCAACACAGATTCCATCTCACTCCAGAAAGAATGGCCAAGATTAAAAAATCAAGCAACAACAAATGCTGGATGGGCTGTGGGGAAAAAGGAACTCTTCTCCACTCTTGGTGGGAGTGTAGACTGGTGCAACCACTGTGGAAGTCAGTGTGAAGATTCCTCAAGCAGCGAGGCTTAGAGAACCCATTCAACCCAGCTGTCCCATTTCTGGGAATTTTCCCAGAAGAACTGAAAACATCATACCACAGTGATATCTGTGTACCCATGTTTATAGCAACCCAATTTGTAATAGCCAGATCTTGGAAAGAACTCAAGTGCTCATTAATCAAAGACTGGATAAAAAAAGATGTGGTGTTTTTATACAATGGAGTATTACTCAGCTATTAATAAGGATTGCATGGAGACTTTTATAAGTAAATGGACATGATTTGAGATCATACTCATAAGTGAGATAAATCAAACCCACATGTGTAAATACTGTATTGTCTCCCTAGTGTAAGAAACTGAAAAAGTATATATGATCCAAAATCCATAATAAATACTATGTAAGGGTAAAAACAGCTCAAAGAGCAAAAGTAATTGGGAAAGGAAAAGGGGGAAAGAGGGAAGGGAAAAGGAAAAGATATAAATCTGTATAGATGTATATGTAAGATAACTAAAATGAACACACTGCTGAATGTATTCGTTATTGATAAAGAACAATTAATACTCATAAAATTAGATCAATTTTACATGTCTATATCTGTTAATGTAAACAACCATTTTGAAGATAACAATACGCAATATTGCAATCATTGTCAAGTTTCTATTCTGTTTTGTAAACCTGTAATGTTACTGTTGTGCATATACTCTAGTCGTTTGTTTGTCTCTTTTCCTTTTTGTCTTTGTTATATGTGTCTTTTTCCTCTTGAATTAAAAAAATAAAAATAAAAAAGAAGAATTTAGAATAAAAGTATTGAAATGTGTTGTGTACATGTGTAATACAACACAGTGAACATAATCACTATGCATCATAAACACGTGCTAACAACAATGAGAAAATAAAGGCATGATCCAAAGATGGCATAGTGCTGAATGTTTTAACCTGTGTATCATTTCATTGGTATTACATTCATGTAAACCATACTCTGTATTTCCTTTTTGCATCAGAGTAAGTATCACTGCCTCTTCTAAGCTCATATCTTTCATATAGCGAGAGAAAAACAATCATGTATCCAGAGCCCCAAATTCTGCTCTGGTGATTGTCTGGTCATAAGTCCTTAGTGATCTGAATGGATTGAGACAGGAAACTTGTGGTGTTGCCCAGACAGACAGATGCCACCCTGTACTAGTGAGAGCTGGGCTTTGTTTTACTGCAAGCAAAACTGGAACTCCTGCCTTTGCTTTTGTAACAAGTTTTCCTTGGAATAATCTTCATAATTGTCACTACCAGAAATTCAGCAAGCTTGAAACTTTCATGTAGAAAAGTAAGCAAAAGAAGATTTAGAGAGACTTTTTATGTAAAAAGATGAACCTTGGCCTTTACCATGAGCCCATGGTCATCAAATGTACATCAGCCACAGCAGCTGACCTCCATATAATCAACAAATGCAAAGCATCACCTGAGGTTCCATTAAGAACAGAGAGAGCTGGATTTTCATCTCTACTCATCAACCACCAAAGTCTCAACAATCATAAATATAAAGTTAAAATAACAATGGAGTGGGCGTGGTGGTTCATATTGGTAATCACAGCACTCTGGAGGCAGAGGCAGGAACATCACCGTGAGGTTAGGTCTAGTCTAGGCTACACAATGAGACCCTGTCTCAAACAAAACTAAACAAAACAAAACAAAAGAACAACAACAAAATTGTAATAAAATAACTAAACAATCAATTGTGCCATCATTACAAATGTGAAATACCCACACATGATTAAAAGTGTTAAGGTTGACCTAACAGGTGGAGAACACATGGGATGAATGCACAGACAAAGAAGGGCAGAGGAAATTGATGTTTAAATTTCGGTCATCACAAAACTTCCTGTAGAATCACAAGATTTTGCAGAAAAAGGAAGAGAGTTTTGGCAATGTATTTCGATAAGTACTACAGCTACCAACTGAAAAGTTGAGAGTATATGACAATAAGAAGAGAACAGATGATTCAGTGGCCCCATCCTTGCTCAGCACGTGCTCTTGAACATAACTGTTTCATTGTCCCCCACCATGCAAAGGAGGGGAGAAAGGTCTTTCTTTCTGATCAACAATAGCAAACTGAAAAGTTAAGCAAGGTAAATGTCTCAAGGACCCTAAGCGTGTCTCAGACCACGAGTCTCCTGGTGTATCTCCCGAATCCTGAGGTCATTTGACCTTCTGCTTCCTGGATTTCTCTGAGAATTTCTTTTCCGACAATTTAAAGAAGTTCACACTTTGTTTCAGGTTTCAAGAAGTCTGCACTCTATATCAGTTGGTTCATGTAAGCTAACAAAGACTGTCATGGGAAAGGAGGTAACCAAACAGGCAAATGTCATCTAATGAAAAGTCAAGAGAAAGGTCAGGGAACAAAAAGGGCCCCAGCAATGACCCCAGATGGTGAAGTAATGGGTGGAGCCTGGGGAGACTGATAGGATCCTCTGACATGTGAAGACGGCTAGTTTCCTCTGCAGAACATGCTGCCTGCTTTTCTGCCTCACTCGATGTTTGTTTTCCAAGAAAAGGGTTAATAATTCCATGAGTTTTTGAAATTTCCAAAACAGGTGGGTATCGCTTATGTGAATGCAGTCCATTTCACTTTACAAATGAAGTTTTTACTACCCAAAAGTTTCATTCAAGTTTTTGTTGTTCCCGTGTGTCCCTCTTACCATAGGCTAAACATGAGCAGCCTTGTTTTCTTCATGCCGTGCAGCTCCTGTGTGTTCACAGGATTCAAACTCCCCTGTCCTGTGGTTTCTCTGATGTATGTTATCTGCTGTTCTTGAGTGTCTGGCTCACCTCATGGAGAAGACTAAGAAAGAGATGCACATACCTCAAGTAACCCCAGGAAATGACTGGCTCTGGGCAGCCAGGAGAGGAGACAGGGCTTGTCTTTCATCGTGACCTGGCAACTCCCCTCCTGAATGCACTTTGATAAGGTCAGTTACCCAGGTAAAACAAGTGTGCTGCACAGAGCCTCACACTAGTCTTGACCCTGATAAGCAGAAACTTAGCATGGAGGTATCCTCCTTGATATTCCAGTGTCTTCTACACAGAGGAGGGGAACTACTGGAAAAGACATCGATGTCTCAGTGACCCAGAGCAACAGCTCATGGGAATGCAGCCTGCATGTGTATCAGGATACACAGAGGGCTGTGGACATGTAAAGCCCATTGAGTGTAGTTTGTTTCATTCTTGTTTTAGAAGTGGATTCATATATCATCTTGCCTGTGCTCCAGGATTGGAAAGTTATTTGGTTGCTATTTCATTGTCAAGGCATGCACACCTGATGAAAGTTGATTCCATAGATTAGAAGATGCAGACCCAACAACAAACACACTCAGCCACCTTATCTTTGACAAAGGGCCAGGGCATGTCTACTGGAAGAAAGATTGTGTCTTTAATAAATTGTGCTGGAAGTCTAAAACTAGACCTATGTATGTCACCATGCACTAAACTAACGTCAAAATGAATCAAGGATCTAAATGTTAAAACAAAAACACTAAATCCACTGGAAGAGAAAGTATGAAGACACATGTGTAGGTAGAGTGCTCATGAATGAAACCCAAACTGCGTTGAAAATACTTCAAAGAATCAACAACTGGGATCTTATGTTATTAGAATGCTTTTGCATAGCAAAAGAAATGACCAATGAAGTGAAAAAGCAGGGTACAGAAAAAATTTAGCCACTTGCCCTTCAGACAAAGGACTTCTACCTAGAAAGTAAAATGATTTATAAAAAATTGGGTTTTCAAAAATCAGGTTTTAAAATTATTTTTAGAAATTCAAAGACCCAAACCAAAGCTGGGAATCTGAGATGAATAACCACTTCTCAGATGAAGAAGAACAAATGAGAAATAAACACATGAGAAAATGTTAAACATCACTGGTAATTTGAGAAATACAAATTAAAACAACACTGAGACTCCATCTCACTCCAGAAATAATGACTACCATCAAGAAAGCAGTCAATAACAAATGGTGGAGGGGCTTTTGGAAAAAGGAACATTTCTCCACTATTGGTGGGAGCGTAGAGTGGCACAATCACTATGGAAATCAGTGTGGAGATTCATCAAAAAACTAAGATTAGAGTTCCCATTTAACCCAGATATTTTACTTGTGGGTATTTTTCCAGAACAATTAAAAGCATCATACCACAGTGATATATGGACACCCATGTTTATAGCAGCACAGTTTGTAATAACTAAATCTTAGAAACAACCCAAATGTCCATCAACCAAGGAACTGATAAAAAGGATATGGTATTTTTATACAATGGGGTATTACTCAGCCATAAAGAAGGATAAACTTGAGACATTTTTAGGTAAATGAGTACAACTTGTCACCTCACTCATAAATAAAATAAATCAGACTCACATGTGTAAAAATCATATTTTCTCCTCAGCATGAGCAACTAAAATAGTAAATATGGTTTAAAATGTATAATAGATATTGTGAAATGAGAAGAAACTGTTCAAAAGAAAAAAAGGAAGTGAGCCTGCATGCCACTGCTGCCCTTGGAAGGCTTGCTGATTGCGGGAAGCCAGCATGAGCAGGGAGATGCAGCCAGTCCCACACTTGCATGCTGCTGCCACGACTGGAAAGCTTGCTTCCTGCAGGCAGCCAGCGTGGGCAGGGAGATACAACCAGACCCGTCCCTGTACACCCACCACACTGGAAATCTTGCCTCCCTTAGGTAACCAGCATGCACAGGGAGAGATAGCCAGATACACCCTGTGCACCTGCATGCCACCATTGTAGACCCTTGCTTCCTTCAGGCAGCTAGCACCCACTGGGAAAATTAGAGTGCTGTGTGCTTGCCTCCATCGGGGGAATCCCAGTGTAGACACGTAGGCTGAGGTAAGAAGCAGCCCTGCCATCATGCACTGTTGATCATTGGGGAAGCCTCAGTGAAACTACATAGGGCTGAAGAACCCCACCTCATGTCCTGCTTCCTCCCTGGGAACCTGGGTTCAGAGAAACCAAGTTGCCTCTCCCATTCCCCCACACCACGGAGGGGCAGGCAATGTGAGAATTGCCTAGCACCCCGCAAGTGGCTTGTTGTGAGGAATGTAGAAAATTGACAACATGAAGAAACAAAAAGCAGTCTCAGATTTCTAGGCAACACAAATCAAGTTTGGGAGATACCGACATGGAAGAAAATGGAAATCACACCACTGAAATCTTCAAGAGGATAGCAACTGAAGTAAAGGAACAATTTCATGAGATTTTGAATGTAATCAGATCAGAAACAATACCTCAGGTAAAAGAAGAAATCACAAACAAAAAGAAAGAATTGCTGAACATATCCAAAGACATAGGTTTTAAAAAAAAAGGAGGAGCCTAAGAAAATGATGGAAATTTTGAATAAACAATATAAGAAGGAATTACAATGCATTAAACAGATTCAAAGAGATATCCAGGAAATTAAAAAGTCAATCAAAAGCTGGCAAAATCACTTGAAAAAGACTGAAGATAGACTTTCAGAACTTGAAGACAGTATCATAGCTAGCAATCATGAAAGGAAGATTTCTTAAAAATAACAAGGAACCTGGAAATAATTCAATGGCAGTACCAAAATGCAAAGAAACATAATTTAAGTGTGAAAGGTGTCAGTGAAAAAGCAGGACTCAGGAGAAAAGAAGAAAGGGTAAAGAAAAAAGATATAAATTTGTATATATACACTTAAGATAGCTAAGATGATTGTACTATTAATTCTATTCTTGGAACAAAACAGGTATCATTCATACAATTAGATCAATTTTGCATGTCTATATCTGGTAATCTCAGCAGCTCTTTTGAAGATAACTATACAAGATAAAACCTTTGTTGTGTTTTTAACACGTTGTTTTGAAAGTCTATATTGTTATTCTTTTGGGTTTTCTGTTATTGTTATTTATTTGTCTCTTTTGTTTCTCATCTTTCTTGCATTGTTTTGTTTTGTTTTGTTTTTTCCTCTAATACAGAAAGAATTGATGTACATGTACAGGATTATATGTGCCTAGAATTTCTCCTAAAGAATTTACAAAAATCGATTGTATCCTGTGTGATAATATGAACAGGTATTTTG
>RJWM01041512.1:0-14847 GCA_004363535.1 Dasyprocta punctata | reverse complement strand
TATCGTTTTGTTTTTGGTTCAATCCTACTACATCTGTTGGAATGGTCAGCTAATTTGAAGATAGCAAGGTATGTTATAGTAGCTATTGTACTCATATTATTGGTCTTCAAAGTTCTGTACCACTCCTACTGCTTTGTTTTGATTGACTTCATTTGTTACATTCTGTTATATTTTACTATCTTTAAAATAAAAAAAAAATGTCATGATGAATAATAACATATTTATAGAAGTCATTTAAAGAAGAGAATATCAAATTAAAGATATATTTATGTATCTATAATATTTAGATACATTTGTAGATATTTATCACCATGAATTATTAAAGATGTTCAGATTATTTAATAGCAGACATTTTGTTTCATGTAAAGTTTTACATGGTTTTTGATTGTTATCAGTCCTGGAGCATAAAGTATATGTCCTATGAAATAGAGAGGAAATGAGCATAAACAATTACAATGAATGTTTAGAGTCTATTTTGAGGTTATGAAATATAGAGCAAGAAATTACATTCCACTGTTACATTAGGAACGACTTTATATAAAGAATGACATGTAGCATCCCCTTTATTAGTAGAAAAAATTTAACTTATATTACTAGGCAAAGGTGATTTCAAAGGTTATTTTTGAAAGAATACCAAAGAAAACATGGAAAGAAAAAAACCTAAATTGCATTTAAGAGACAGAAATGAGTTTGATTTTCCTAGATAACAAACAACATATTTCTAAAAAGTAAATTATATAGACAAAGTACAGATTGAATAAAGGACTACAATGGTTTATAATAAAAACGATAGTTTGCAATGAAAAAAAACTTGTTACTACCAAGATCAGAACTCATTTGGGGCACTAAATCTAGAAAACGGTGAGTAAATAAAGACACTCAAACAATTAAGATATTATTTTACAGTCCATGTGAGAACCATGGAAGTTTGTAGTAATATTATACCAATAGATTCACATAAAAATACCATATGGATATAAGGCTACTAAATTTAAGCAGTTAAACAGGTAATGGTTTGGGCAAAGTGTTCAAAGTTACTGTGAATGAAGAGAAACTAAGACTTTGGTAGTATCATGAATACCGTTTATCTCTGTTCAAACACTTCTAAAGTTGTACCCAGAGTATTGTGATAAGTATAACAGGAGTGTACCACAATGATATTTTTCTTAATACTTCAATAACTGATGCTATCTCAACCAGTGTTTCATGTCCAATATTAATTAAAGAATATTGGCCACTTGAGATAACAATTTAGCATTCATGCATGATGTTCCTTTATTACAAAGTCTTTTCATTTACCCAACAAACATATTTTGGTCATTTTAAAATTTTTGACTACGGATTTTTTGTGACAGATTAACTAATGGTCAATTTGTAACACCCACATGAACTGAATCAGTATGGTGCTGAGTGTAGAAGGCCCACCTGTGGATTGTTGGCAGAAACATAAAAGGAGAGAACAGGAGGGAAAGATGGTGCACGGTTGATTCTCTTGGAGAAGATTTTTGCACTTGTTTTACTGATATGCACTCAACTGTTCTCAGAGGAGTTCAGATCCTCTCTGTCACTGAGGATGGCTGCTGTTCTTTTAGGGGGAGCTCTGGTCCTTACCTTGAGGGTCACTTCCTGGCTGGGGGCAGATTCCTCATGTGCTAGTCTAATTCTTTCATTCCACTGTCATAACTTCCTAGCTTCCTCCACTGACCTTTGTGCCTTCCCAGTGCAGATCCTTGATATAGACTTGCATGAGAAATTATAAAGCGCTCTAGGTCTCCAGTTGGATTCATGGAGGACATTTCCATACGCTCTATGTCTTTAACTGGACTTCTCTAGGACATCATTGGGGGATCCAGGCCCTCCTTTGGATTATATTTTTCCCCCTGGGTGGTGCACCATTCCTAGAGGTACTGCAATACCAGGTCAATGTGTGGAGTGGATGGAGCAAGCTCTTATTCCATCTCCCATCTCCAAAAATCCATTTAATATATTTTCTTCAGATAGGGGACATATCAGATATTAAACTGATAAGAACAGATACTACACTTGATCTTAGCCAAAAGGCTGAGAAACAAAACAAAACAAAACAAAATCATAAACAAAATTGCTCCTTTGGATTCTTTGGGTCTCTAGTGTATATACAAACCTCCCACACTCTTTTACATTGACTTTTTGGTTGAATATTATAAAATAATCCCATGAATTATGTGCCTTGTATTAAGTCTTTTCCCTTGAAAACTCTGACAACAATTTTATAGTTTCTTTTTTTATATAGTGCAATAATTTATGTAACATTACTACATAGAATGACACAAGAACAAATATTGTTGACCATCAGGGAAAGGTTTATGGATTAAGTTTGAAAATAATCAATCAGTTTATACTCATATGATCTCATATAAATGTTTTATAATTAAAGTAAAAGTGTTTGGGGCTTGGTGTTTTTATTTGTGACTTTTATCTTCAGATATTTCTTTTAAAAGCATTATTTTTGTTAGATTACTTTAAAAACTGTTAAAGATAGTTTTGTTTACATTAAAATTGCTTTTAGTTCTATGTATCAAGGGCTATTGATGGACTCAGTGAATGAAATGTAGAAAGTATGATTTGGAACATTTCCCCTGGAAAATAAAATTTCTGCTTGTTACTGCTGGACAGATGGGTATAACTGCATACAGATCTACCAGTCACCCTATACTTTTTTTGACTATAATTCAAGGCAATAAATATTATATTATTCTTTCTCTTCCAAAAAAAAGACAACTTACACACATGTGCAAGCAGGACTATGGTAAGTCTCTTCATCTGATATTCACATGAGCAGACTGAAACTTGACCCCTATCTCTTTACTCACACAACAATAAACTCAAAATTGAAAGACCTAAAGCTAAGATTGAAACTAACTGCATTAAGAAAGCATAAGGGAAACATTTCAATACTTCAAGTCATAAATACAGAGAACATTTTTAGATAAATCCCCAAAAGTAAAGATACCAAGGCAAAAATAGAGAAATAGCATTACGGCAAACTAAAGAAGCTCAGCATAGTAAAGGAACAATAAGCACAGTAAAAGACAATTTATAGAAAAGGAAGAAATTTTTGAAAACCATTCATCTGACAAAGGATTAATATCCAGAATATATAAGACACTTAAAAGACTAACAACCTAATTAAAAATAGGCAAAGAATATAAGTTGACACTTCTTAAAAGGAAAAATTCAAGTAGACAACAAATACATGAAAAATTGCTGAATTACATTTCCTGCCAGGGAACTTCTGGTTAAAAACCACAGTAAGACAACATCTAAGTCTAATTACAATGGCTTTGGTAGAAAAGATAAAGCACAACAAATACGGCGAAGGATGTGAGGAGGAAACTGTCATACACTGTTGGAGGGATTGTTATTAATACACCCTTTATGGAAAGCAAAAAGTAGAGCTACTTTGGCTCACAACCAAAGTAAATGATGTCAGCATATCAAAAAGAAACCAGCACATTCATATTTTATTGATACACTATTCATAATAGCTAAGCTAAAGAGTCAGCCTAGGGACTTATCACTGGATGAGTGAATAAAAAGAATATGGCACATATATACAATGGATCATTATTTAACCATTAAAAGAATGTTATTTGCAATAAGGTGGATGAAACTGAAGGGAATTATGGTAAGTCAGACACAGAAAAACAAATACTGAATATTCTTTCTCCCCACTGGATAGTAGAAAAGTCAATCTCGATGTATACAATATTGGTTACTAGAGAATGTGAAAGGTGAAAGAAAGTTCAGCTAATGGAACAGTGGATAGCAGGCAGTGAAATACAATCAGATAAAATTAATAAGTTCTAGTATTCTATAGAAGAATGGAGGAACTATGTTCAACAATAGTCTATCATATTTCAGAATAACTGGAAAAGAAGAGCTTGAAATCTCTGAATACAAAGTAATAGTAAGGAGATAGAAAGGCAATTGGAATAAATAGTAAATTTGTATACTTAAAATGATATTTAAAATATAAAAAAGTAATACTAAAAAGATTAAATTTATAGGAAGCTGGCTTGGAGTAAGCATCAAAAAGCTCTAAGCACAATATCAAAAGAAAAAATTAGAGATCAAAATTATAAATATTCAGAGGAATTTGACTTTCAGGGAGAAAGGTAGAAAATACACATGAGAAAAAAATAGAGCCTACTGACAATGAGGTACAAGATCAAGTAGCTTTCTTCTGTTCCTTGTAATGTTACATTTTGTACCCAAACAAATGATCTTACATTTCCTTTGTGCTGATATTTTAATATTCTCTCCTACCAAACTGAGTTTGTGTAAGAGCAATTTTATGTTTTCCTTATAAGCCAAAGAATTTTTATCAAACACAGAATAGTCTTAGAAAAGATCACTGACAAAAACTCAGTGGAATGCTTTCCATTAAAAAAATTTAGAGTAATTTTCCAAAATAGCAATCAAATTAATTTTAACTTAGCAGTCATTATGTGGAGTTTAGCAATTGGCAAAAGTTATACCCCAATTATTTGTTCTGTTTTGCTGTTGAGAGTATTCATATTTTAATTTATTCACTCCATTTATAAAATGAACAACTCAAAGAATTTGGTTGACAATCTAAACAATTATACTTCAGGTAAATGTCCTATACATGTGCATTAAAAGAAACTATATATCTTTTAGTAATTTTCACAATACAGTTCTCCCACAACAATGTGGTTTTATGGGTTTTTAGCTCTTGAGGAGAAACATATTAAATTCATGTTTTAAATTAAAATCATAAACATGTATATAACTATCACATTATAAATATACATTACACTGGTGATGGAAATACTATTTATTAATGTGATCTATGTGTAAAAATGAACATTAACAATTTTTTCAAATGAATTATCTATTTTTTGTAGGAAGAAAGAATTGTAGAAAAGAAGCATTAAGCACAACCAATTAAATATTCTTATTCAAAATCAATGTAAATAATTTTAAAATAATAAATTATAAAGACAATAGCTTTCCATGTATACTAAAATCATTCCATATTTTAAAATCATGCTCTTTTATTTCAGCATGATTTTTTCAGTATCAGTATGCAATATAGCAACTATGGGGAATTTCCTTCTGTCTTGATTTTGAAATCCAATATTGTTCTCACTTTTTTGCTTTGCTATGTTTTATTATTTTGTTTTATTTCCTTAAAAATAAATTTTAAAATATTTTTAAAAAATCACTTGGTCATGGGTGTGGTTCACTGGTAAAGCACAATCCTATCATGTGCAAGGTTTTGTGTACTGGCTTCAGTATAACAAGGAGGAAAAGAAAAAATAATCCCAACTCATTCATTGATAAAACACTATGCAGGAAATATGTGTATCACATATAAAACCAGACTAAGAACACAACACGGTATAATTCAGATTTAATTACTAAGTACTAAAGTTACCTATATAATAAATACATACACTAACAAATATGTGCTTGCAATATGTGGCACAGTAAATACTGAATGACATTTTCCTAAGTTTTAAGTTGCTTTAGTATGCATGCTTTTTATTTTCTGGTACATCTTCTGTTCATGTATTATTTTACAATTGTATAAAATCATAATTTTATTTGCAGTTAGATTTGGCATGAAAGCACAGATTTACCTCATTGATTGTCTAGCAGCAGTGATAAGCTATGCACAGAAAATTGGTGAACACCGGGTTAAGAAATTTCAAGTAAAAGCCTTTATATTTGGTTGAATGCAGCTGAAAAACTACTGTGACAGCAGAGAGAGCATTTCACAAAAATTCAAAAAATTTAAAATTAGTAAAGAACATAGGAGTACACCAAAAAAAAGAGGCAAATAGAAATTTATTAAGGATTGCAAATTTTAAACTTGAAAGTTAAAGGATTATCTATGCCATCACCTATTGTAAAGTGGATCATAAACCCTGACCAATAATGTAATATAAGTAATATTTAGATTTCATACTGGGGAATTAGGGGTAGACATGTTTAGCTCTACTCTCTGAGTTTTCCCATTAATTACTGCTTCACCTCCCTGAATAATAATTATTGGTTATAATCACTCCACCCTCATTTTCCTTCTTCGGCCTCAACAAAGAATGGGATGCACAGAAGTGATAACATGATGAATCTACTTCTTAACTTTTCCAGAAATGGCATAGGCAACAACTTTAATAATTTAGTGGCTGTTAGTAATGAAATATTTATTTCACGGTACTTGAAAATGACTGGACTAGGATGTTAACACCTTTTTCATTTTTTGTAGCACAGACACACACTGTCAGAGCCTTATCCTTCTGCCAAGGCCGAGGGCCTTTAAGGGCAGCTGACTGTGAAGACCCCCACCAAACTTCTGTCCTCAGGTCCACAGCAGAGTGGCACTCTCATACTTTGCCACCGCTAAAGACAAACGGGTGACGTTAGTGCTCGTCCTACTTGCTCTAGATTACAACCTCTTTATTCTGCACACTCTTTGCTTCTTCAGAATATTGAAAGGGAAATACGATGGTTCTCTCAGACACAAGTTAGTTTCTTTAGTTCTTTTCTCAAGGAGTTAATTTGTTGCTGATAAAGCAGGAAATAAGTTCAAATTATAGAAAGAAAATTTAACATCTATCAATAAACACATGCAAACATTTAAACTATAACATTGCTATAACACACAACAAAGAAAAATTTTCACTAACATCTCTATCCAGAACTCTACTGGTACTGTTCAGGAAAAGCATTTGTTTAACAGGATCCAACAGCACCCAGTAATCCACATTGTCCTTTAAAGAGAGTTCTATGGTGGGGTCTGGTCCTCCAGCAGTGCCTTTGATCAGCATGTTGTCCACCAGAATTGTACCTGCAAATCAAAAAAAGTTGTTTACCACCATATACTACTAAAATGCATTTTTTGGCTCTTAAACTCCAGTTGTCTTACAAATCATTATACAAACAAAATATTCACATATATATGTCACCAAATTTTCATATATATTTCATATAAATATTTCATGTATATCATATATACACACATATATGATATATGTGTATCACAAAATTTTCATTGACAGAAGAAAATAATCAAAATACCATTACGCTCTTCATAAATGATACTTTGGGGAAATGAGGTAAGGGACTGAATTCAGGCACCTGGTAAGTTTCATCATCTATTTCTTTCCCTTTAACAACACGAATCTCTTCCCCTCCCTGTCCATCACTTCTCCTGGGAGTTATCATTGAATTTTATCTCGAACAAAAAGAAATGCCTGTAATAACAGAGTTTGATACTTTAATTCTCTCAGTAAGACTTCTGATATGAAAAGAGATAGCTCAAAAATAAGAGAGAAAGAAAAAGGCAGAGATAAAGAAGTAGCAGAATGTCCCATGGTGAGAACTGCATCTTTTCCCTGTATCTTAAAACAAATCCATAAAACATAAATCTTAACGTGAAAGACAAAACTAGTGTAGGGGCACACAATAGAAGCCGTTCTTCTTGAAGACGTGTCTGAGGTACTCAGTTAGAACTATACACCATTCATTCCACTGTAACATTCTGATGCTTTCTTTCTTCGTAATTTTTTTTCTTTGACCAGACTGAACTGTGGAGAGTTCTTGAATATGATTTAAAAAGAGATATTTTTTATTCTGTTAATGATTCCATGTATTTTACAAGTTGAATGCAAACAGCTCTGATGCAACTCAGATCTCATATTTCTCCCATATAGCAAAGATCTCTTTAACAAACAATAATATACTACAGCTTACAGCAATCATATTCGATTGATCTACTTCATTAAATTTAAAGTATATAGGAGAGATGTGACTATGCAAATACAAATTTAGTTCCTGAAGACACTAGGATAAATGGAAAATACCTAGAGAATTCCTTATCTTAGGATATATTATTTTAATTCAGAAGAATAATTATATAGCACATTCACCTGTATTATCACATTCTCCAGAGAGATCAATATATTATCAAATAGAAGTGTTCATGTAATCCCTAATGAGAACTCTGCTTTCACTAAATAAAGGTGTTCAAGTACAGTTTTCTGTTTTTTTTTTAATCTTCTTACACAGCTTAGTCTTCCTTTTTAGTTGCTGAAAAAAGCTTTACCAGATTGCATCAAAACATAAACTTTACTGGAAAATAATTTATGAATCAATACAACTTCCTTATTACTTCAAATGCCTCCTCAGTACTTACCAATTTTATTAAAGGCAATTCGCATAAAAAACCCTCTTGGATTGTTTTGAGGACAAAAAGAGATAGCTCATGTGATATGCTAATTGAAATTTCTGATACAGAAAATGAGTAAACAATTGTAAATTTTGGTTGTTATTGTTGATGTCACTGACTGTTCTGGAAGGAAAAACATCTGAAGCTAAATAACGTATTTGCCACATGTTATAGATGTCTTTACAAACCATGTCTATTCTTCGTGTTACAACTAGGGTTATTATTTTTGGTCAACAGATAGACAGAGAAAGTTGTCAGTAATCTTCATGTGGATTCAAAGATTTCAAGCCCAAGTAATGACTGTTAGAAGGTAGAAGGCATGGTGGGAATGATCTTTTTTGATACAATGTAAAGAGGCATTGTGTTTCCAATGGCAAGGTCTTCCTTTGTTCACTGCATTTCCACTGAGAGGCAGTTCATGTAAGACTGTGATCACCAGAGAGGGCCACCATTGTTCTCATTTTCTAACTTGAGACCACTTTGGATTTTCTCACCAAAATCCACCTTAGATTATGTCGTTGGAAAAATTTATTCAATGAATTTTTACTAGAAGCAATATTTATACTGAATGATTTGCATTATATTGAATAAATTGCATTAATGTCCAGCACAGCATTTGAGTGTAGGAGATATATATTATTCAAATCATATGTAATATAGATTTTCTAGTACATACATGTATTATACATATATATGCATGTAGATATTCCTAGCACATACATTTATGATACAAATTCCCTTATATTTATTTATAAAAATTATACATGTGTGTATAGCATAAAAAATAAATACCTTTGTGATATAAACCACAAATACCTTTGTGATATAAATACCTTTGTGATATTTAGTGTTTCCTGAAAAAGTTATGTTTCTTTAAATAGGCAGCATTAGCACAAATGAATTAGTTTCTAAAATTACTGCGAAAATGGCAACGGGGAGGGAAGTCCATCGCCTTTTTAATTAAACTAATTCCATGAAGCTGAAAGAGTATTTCTACAGGGAGAGACACTAATTGATTTATTGGATTTGTTCCAAACTGTAAAAAAAAGTAATAATTAACAAAAATCAATAAACTTCATGCATGGAGTACACTACTATGAAATAATCATTTTAAAGATATATAGCCAACATGGGTAATGTTAAACTTCTCCAGGAATGTTTCAGCAGTCTAAGCTGCCTGGAAGCAAATTTAGTTACATCATATAATCAGAAGCATCTATTACTTTCTCTTTCATGCTAGTCTCTGTCAGTAAAAACAAAGACAATTTGATTAAATCAAAAAATAAAAAAGTAAAAATGTAAGGTTAATAGTAAGGTTAAGCACTGAGCACAGTAATTTTATGGTTACTAAGTAAAATTTAGATTCTAAGATTTTCTTGCTAAAATAAGACCCTTTCCATGTTCAGATCCTTGTTTTTGAAAATTCTTGAACTTCTAAAAGTTTTCTCCACTCTATTTTTCACATTTCTTAGTCTATGAAGATATAATCCATAAAATTCACCTATGCCTTGCTTCCTATTATAGAAAGATTACAAGAATTTGTAATCTTTATGTGGCAAGAAATATATCATGTCTGTGTCCAGGGGTTTTATAAAGAAAAGATATTTTGGTTAGACCATGATTTGAATATTAGGAAACTAGTGACCACAAGTAATTCCTGCTAAAGATGGAAGATTACAAACCAGGCGTGGTGGCGCACGCCTTTAATCCCAGCAGTTGGGAGGCTGAGGTAGGAGGAGTGTTGTGAGTTCGAGGCCAGCTTGGGCTACAACGCGAGTGCAAGGCTGGTCTGAGCTACACAGTGCGACCCTGCCTCAAAAAACCAGGGCTGGGAGTTTGGCTCAGCGGCTTAAGCGCCTGCCCTGGCAGGTGCGAGGTTGTGAATTCAATCCCCAGTGCCGGAAAAAAATAAAAAACAAAAAAAATAAAGATGGAAGACTACATATACCAAGTCAAGTCATTAGCAGTTGGACAAAATCTTGGTGGTATTAAAAGCAAAACACTGTGCAATTTGCCTTTAAAATTCCAATTCTCTTAACTGAAAAGCACAACCAACTACAAAATAAGAGGTGCCACTAAAATATTCTTCTTTCACATTTCTTAAAGAATAATCTATATTTTACTTCATGAAAAAACGATAGATGATGTACCAGAATTTCATCAAATTCTAAATATAAAACTTCATTAATGTGATTTTTTAATTCTGTCTTAACATTTTTTAGGGACTTACATAAATACTTTGATGTTTACTCAGTTGCTAGCATTTATTTTGTTATTAATAAAGTATTAAATAAATGCATATACAGTATGCATTTTAGAATATAAATTATGTATCTTTGATTCTATGTCATTTGTCCATTGAGTTCTTGAGAATATTACACAAAAGTTGTATTCATGCACAAATTACTATTTGGAATTTCACGCCCTGCATTTTTCTTGACAAATGCTTAAGGAATTAAAATTAAAGTTATTCTAAAGTAAAATATACACAATGTAATTGTCAGTGACCTGGCCTTCTTTATCATAAATTCAGATAATGATGTAATTCCTGATATTATTACTTGTACTTAGAAGACAGAAGAGTTGAATTATGGAGGGGTGAAAAAAGAAGTACAGTTTTAAAAGTGACCACCTTGGAATAATCATACTACCTCTTTTTCACTATGGTAGACAGAAGAATGCCAAACATAGTAGCTGTATCTTGAGTTTAAAGAAATTGAAAAGTACCTCTGAGGAAAAGCTGTTCTCCATAACACCTGCCTAGTTTCTTTATGCCTTGTGACAACCTCTTTCCTTGAGTGTGGGTGGAAAGTCTGACTTTCTTCTACTGCACAGAATGTGGCAAATATGCTGGGATGTCAGTTTCCATGAGGTGATTATGTCATTACATTATCTGAAACTCTAGTGACAATAGTGACTATGCTGTTGAGCACCAGCACCCTTTTTGTCTCTTTTCTTTGATAGCTTTGAGAAAGCAGTAGATTACTCTGGAGGCAAGCATGGTGGGGAACACTAGGAGGATTTAGTAGCTAAGGTAATCTTTGGTGGGAGCCAGCCAGATACAAAAGACTCCGGTCCCGTAATCACAAGGAATACAACTCTTCCCACAACCTCAGTGTACACTGAGGCGGGTACTTCCATAGTGCAGTCTCAGAAGAGATCATAGCCCTGAAAATTTCTTGGTCATGGTCTTTTGAGACCAGCAGAGGACTTTGCTTTGTTGAGCATAGATCTTGACACACAGAAATTATCAAACAATAAATGTGTGTTGTTTAAAACATTAAGTTTTGATAATACTGTTTTGTAGAAAAAAAAAAAACTAAAATAAAAGTCACATATATGTTCAAAATCTTGGCCCTGATACACCAACTCTATGATTGCAAACAAGGTTCCCAGATTCTTATACCCAGCAATATGGATTATTATAAGGGCTAAAGTAGTGCACATATAAAAGCACATAGTTGCTAAAAGAACATAGTTAATAAATGAATAATACTTTCTATCTCACTGCTACTGGTAATTTATATAGATTCTGGCATATAAAATAGTTACTCTTTTTTGTTACATTTGGAGCATCATGCAATATAGTTTATATGACTGGCTTTATAACTTAAATCAAAGTCTGACATATTTTTTTTTTACCAGGAATCAAACTTAGAATCTTGCACTTGTGCTGCTGAACTATATCCCCAGCCCTAAAAGTCTGACATATGCATAAAAGCCAACAGAAAAATAAAAGACCGTTCATGTGAAATACAGTAACCAAAATGGAGCAACAGTGCAGTCACAGTTATCACTAAGAATCTGCCATGAAGCAAAAGGGCATTTCTTACTGGCAAAAGCAAAAGTGAACAAGATAACAAGCAAGAAAGGTCACATTATTGAAGTCAAGAAGCTTATTAACTATTTATGGAATCAACTAGACAAAGTAATAATAACTACTGAACTCATCTGATTCACAGACATAAGAAATGCAAAAAAAATTTTTAGAATATTACAAAATTTTATTGTTTTTAGACAGTCTAATTGATGTAGCTAAAATTTTTTAATGCCATACCATTTTTTTTCAATTTAATGATTATAGAAAGACAGTTAATAAAAGATCTTCTATACCACTGGGAAAAATACAAAATCTAATCAGGCAGTTCTGCCCAAAAATAAAAATGAGCAAAATTCCAAAAGATATGTATATGTTTTGAGTCCCCAACAGGCATACATTTATTATGTACTGCAAACTCATACTTACAAAAAAATCTAAAAAAAAAGAAATAGTATATGGCTTGCAATCACCCTCCCCCAAAGAAAACAGTCAAAGTGTGAAATAAGAAACAAATATTGTTGAAGAAACTATTGAAAAACATATATGAATTCCAGGTGTGATGGTGTACATATATAATCTCACCACTCAGAAGACTGAACAGAAAGAACCCTATGAGTTTGAGGTCAGCCTGGGCTTCATAGAGAGTTCAAATCCAGACTGAACTACTAGTGAGAACATATTTCTACATTAATTAATCAATTAATCAACTCTATAAAAATAAAAATATGTGTGGATTGATTTACAAAGATAAATCTCAAACTCTACTTAAGGAAGAGGTTCTATCTCTTAACATGTGGCACCATTAAAATCCATCAGAAACTGCAGATTAACCTCTTCTTTAGTTCTACAACCAGTAAATCAAAACTTTAGCAAGACAAAGATTCCAAATCTTTCACCAAATTCTCATTTGAGGTAGCAAATTTCCTTTCTTTAGTGAAAATGCATCTGTAACCAGTTTTCATTGTTTGTAGATATGCAACCTAAAACAAAAATTTTGACTAAGCTTTTAAACACAATTTCAGAATTTTAAAGAATTGAATTCAGTAAATTGATAAATGCAACTGATTAGACTGAAGGAATAAATCAAGTATGAGGGGGGTAAAAAGCCTGTTCGGGCCATTTGTTTCACTCAAGCAAGGAGTATAACAAAGTGGATCTCATAAAAGTTGAGTATAGAATGATGGCTATAAGAGGCCAGAAGCAGGTGGTGCCAGTATTGTTTGGGAGAAGTTGATCACTGGGTCCTAAGATATAGTTAGATAGGACAAAGTAGTGCTGGCCTGCTACTATACAATAGGGTGATTACAGATAACAATAATGTACCATGCATCTCAAAAGCTAGAAAAATATTTTATAAAAAAGAAGTAGTGTGACTGGGCATGGTGGCTCTAGCCTTTAATCCCAACACTCTGGAGGCTGACATAGGAGGAGCGTTGTGAATTCCAGGCCAGCTTCTGCTACAACATGAACAAGGCAGCTGGAACCACATAGTGCAACCCTGTCTCAAAAAAATAGGGCTCAGTGGCTTAAGTGCCTGCCCATAGGACATGAGGTTGTGAATCTGTTCCCTGGTACTGCGTGAACAAAAGAAGTAGTGTTTGAGGACCTAAATATATTTAGCCAGATTTTTTTCTTTGCAGGGGTAGGGGATATTATTGGATATTGGACGAAGGATCTTCACACGGAGCTACATCCCCAGGTGTTTTATTATTTCTTACTTTGAGACAAGGAATCATGAAATCACTAAATTGTCCAAACTGACCCCAAATCTGTGATCCTCCTGACTCAGCCTCCAAGAATGTTGCAATCAGAGATGCATACCATCACACTCAGCTGTTTTAACTGGATTTAAATATTAAGTTATCTATAAATGTATCAAATACTTACATGATAATATGCTCCATTTTATGTTTGATATATCAAATAACTTTTAAAAAAACACAAAATTGGTTTCATAATACATTAAGATTAAAATGGTGTTTACTAGAGACTGGGAAGGTTAATGAGGAGGAAGGATGAGGACAGTTTGATCAATCAACACTAAGCTATAGTTAGATAGGAATAGAAAGTTCTGGTGTGTTAATTGTAATAACTATAGTTAAGAATTATGAACTATGCACTTCCAAGAGCTATAAGAATTGATCAAAAAAAGAGGAAAAAGAACTAGAGGAAATAAAAAAGGAATGTAAATCAAGAACCTAGTCTCTACAGCTAGTAGTTTCTTTGCTCTTGATTCTCATTGTAGATGAATGAAATGCATTTTAAACTTTTTAATTCTGTCAATTTTAGATTGTTGATTAGTGAAATCTGAACATTAATCAGTTTCTGTTCTATGAAATCTACTTTTTAAAGTTCTGATAATTTGAAAACACTAAAATTTGGTAATTTTCAAATTATAGTTCTTACAGGTAATTTTTTCATGTAAGAGCTTTTATTATTATAACTTGAAGAAAATAGTTGGTGCTATTGAAAGTCTGTACTCTAGGATGCTTCACAGCATGGACAAGCATTTTAATTTAAACCAGAAAAGAAAAGAACGTATGAATTCCCACAGTGTTGTTTATCACTTTGTATGTAATAGTGAAAGTCTTTTTGTTTTTAACTTTTGAAACAGACCAAGGAAATCTGTTTCAGGATGCTGATTCTGACCTGTTAAATCTGTGAGACAGAGGTTAGCTATAGGGGGAGGTCCCTGCCATTCATCTGCCCCCTGCATCACCTCTGCTGAGCTGCATCCACCCTGCCCCGGAGGACCTACCTGCTCCCTCCCTTCCCATTAGCATATTCT
>RJWM01041511.1:0-14847 GCA_004363535.1 Dasyprocta punctata | reverse complement strand
TTTAACTATAACATTGGCGTAAAATTAAAAGATTCTATTATATCTTTTTCAATATTTACTACAACCAGTAAATATATTTATTCTCTATTCTTTTCTTATTTGGCTTTTTAAGAACATTCAAATCTGGTTCAATTAGAGAATAAGTATGGTTTAAGGAGACGTGCTGAGGTGTCAGTTGACATGGAATGTAATTGTGCTAGATAATTAATAAGAAAAGCTAGTGGTCCCTTCCTCTTTGGCACTGTTCCTCTGTTCTGTTTGTTTCTACACCTAACTAAGTGTCTTTGTTTTGCTTTGCCCTTTTGCAAAGTGTCAAAACATGGGCAAAATTTAGACAATATTTTTTGTCAGAGTATAAAATATACAGCCACTAATTCAGTTGCCAGGGAAGTAGGTATTCTCAACAGAAATATTCTGAGTCTGGCTTTTATTGTCTGCATTCCTATCAGCATGCTGATCAGCAGAGTTTCAAATATAATTGCCCATCAGGTTCTACATATAACAAACTTAAAACTTTGCTAGTCCTCATTTGCAAACGTTTTTATAATCCTTCAGCAAAACAGTACCAAAAACTTCTGAACTACATGGTCAAGTATAATCACAGCAATGAACCCCCTTTGAATGCCAAGTTTCTGTTTTTCACAATCACTAGGACACAATACTTGACCTTAAAGGAGAAGTCATTTAAACTGGCTCACAGTTTCATAGAATGCAGTTTGATGTCATGACTTCAAGGCACAAACACCATAGAAAAATGTATGGCAGAGCAAAGATGTTTAGTTCATGGTAAATGGGAAGCCAGGTAGGGGAACAATGTTCATTAGGAAGCGGAAAGTGACAAGACATAATACCCGAATTTACACTTCTGTGACTCACCTAAGGGTGTTCTCAACTATTACTATAAAGGACACTCAAGCCACTTAACTTGACACATTCCATCTTCACTTAAAGATTTGGGATTTGAATATACACATCACTGTGGATACTGTCACTTCAAATTTCCTATTGACTTTCCCTTCTAAGTAGCTCCCAAATCAGTCCACTTCCTGTATATTTACTAGAAACCACTGATTCTAATCTGCTTCTTTTTCTGTCTGCTTTGGTATAACAGTCTTTTAAACTTTGTATTCTATCTCTAGACACAAACACAGTAACCACGATGAAACACAAATTGACTTTCATTCTCTGATTCTGTTCATGTCTATCTATCTAATCAATTTTTTTTCTGAAAGCTGCATTTCTTTTAAAGCAGCCATGTCTAAGACACATAGAATGAATGTGGTTCTGAAAAATTAGAGACTTGTTTCTTTAGGCCCATGATCTTTTCGCATTATGTGATTATTAGCAAAACTTTATATGACTTGATTGTGCTATGCTTGAGGGCTGTGTAAATGAAAACAGAACACTGACTAGGGAAGGTGCAGGGCAGTGCTAACCCCACCTCCTGAGCCTGTCACACACAGTCAGTCAAATCAAAACTTGGGGGTTTGGACATGACATATGCTTATGCGACTTGGTAAATAAAAATGTGATTGCCATTAATCATATTTCAACCTACCTACGCTTGCATATGTATATTTGCAACTCCATTTTCAACATAAATACACTGCCTATAAATTTGCAAATGGAGTGTTTAGAGTTGTGCAGACTCAAAGAGCAATTTGCTTGTGTTTATGTACTAGACTTTTATATATTTTCTCAGATAAAAATCTTTCTTGCTTCACAATCATTCCTTACTGATACCACCCCTTTTTGGCAACATGTACACTTATGAATAACTGTTTTCAAGGATAAAGCAGACAGAGTAAAATTAGATAAAGAATTTCTGCACACACTAGGAATTGCAAGCTCTTACATCAAAACAGACATTAATACATTAGTTTCACAAAAGCAAGGTCAAATATTCCACTAGTTTTACATTTATTTTACCCTATTTTTAATGTAACAGTGCAATGTTTTTTAAAAAGATGTTTGTTACTTTTAGAGAGGAATCGCAGCGTCCACTAGAGGAGTTGATCCCTGCAGAGACAGATCTCACAGGTCTCTCTTTTTTTGAGGGTGCTAACCTAGGACAGTAAAAATCATGGCTGACAATAGTGCATTACCACTACTGGGAGGAATACGCTGGCAGAAATTTATTCTAAAGTTTCTGAAACTTGCAAAGAAATCCCATTTTTTTTGGGTCTAATTCATATGCTGAAGAGTCAGTGTCTCAGGTTGAAATAAGAGTGGTTGAAGAATCTGGAAAGCAAGAATGAATAAATGCCATGAAGCTTTCTTAATTTGTACTTGTCTCTTTGGCACAGACTATTAAAATAATGGAAGTCTGTGTTGTAAAGATATGAGAAGGTTGTCCTAGAACATCAAATGAAAAATTAATAAAAGTTATTAATATGGAAATTACAGTATCCTGTGTAAAAATGGATTCAATGGAAGAATTTGAGAGTTTTGACTCTTTGGAATTTCAGAATGTATTCATAGTCACAGCCTTCCGTTGTCACTTGTGTAAGTCTACCTTTAATGAGTTATACAAGTGTGACCAAAAAATTATTGGACCACCTGTTATATTAAACTGTGCACAAAAAGGAGAGATCTTGCCACATTCATGTTGTCCATTGTACTGTGCTTGTAGGATGAATTTAGTCTTATTCTTCACTGTATTCTGGAAGAAAGAAGAAATAGTAAAACAGGTGATATCACTTCATCGTATGGGTGGACTAACTTGAACAGATTTTAATTTAAAAGGGAAAATTTTCAAAAAAAATTTGCCACATTTGGTGGTAAATTGCACCCAAGGAGAAAAAGTTAGGGTTGCAGTGAGTGTGAGCACTTCAGTTATGAAACCAGATTGGATTTATCAGGCATGGGAGAGACGGAATGAACAAGACTTCTGTGTACCAGTTGATAATTTTAGAAATGAATTTAAAGTTCCTCCATTGCAATATTGCATTTTAAGTTTCCAATATTGAATTTTCAGATGAAGAACAAATCAGTATGAAAGAAATAACTGATTAACAATTTACTAGTTGGAAATGGAAGATGCACTTACCTTACAGTTCCAGAGACTATAGTAAAATAAATTCCATTTGAACCTTCAAAGAAATTTTTTTGCTGCCATACATTAACTGTCTATATAAGTCATATGCAGCCTAAGACAATGCCTTTTCGCTTGATGTGCCCCAGGAAAGCTATGATGTCAAATACCCATGTTTAAAGGGAAGGACAGAACTATTTTTAAAAAATTGGAATAGCCCTCCATTCCCTGGGACTTGCTCATTGGCCTTTTTGCAAATTTCTAAGTAGTCAAAAAACTTGAAGATTTAATACACAAATTCAGTCATGTAGCAAGTTACAAAGTCAACACTCAAAAGTCAATAGCATTCCTGTATGCAAGCATCAAAGTCACACAGAGAGAAATTAGGGAAAGCACACCCTTCATGATATTCTCCAAACAATGAAATACATCAGAATCAATCTAACAAAGGAAGTAAAAGATCTGTACAGTGAAAACTACAATACCCTTAAAAAGGAGATTGAAGAAGATCTCAGAAAATGGAAAGATAACCCTTGTTCTTGCACAGGAAGAGCCAACATAATAAAAATGGCCATATTCGCAAAACTGGTACACAAACTTAATGTGATCTCAAATAGTGTACCATTAACATACCTCACAGATCTAGAGAAAATACTCTTAAAATTCATTTGGAACCAGAAAAGACCTAGAATAGCAAAAGTAAGTCTGGGCAACAAAAACCAGTCAAGATATATCACAGTCTCAGGTTTGAAATTATACTACAAAAGTTCTGTGATAAAATCAAAATGGTATTGTCAACAAAACAAGCATGAGGATCAGTGGAAGATGCAAACACACTCAGCCACTTTATTTTTGACAAAGGTGCCAAATACCTTCACTGGAAGAAAGCCTCTTTAATAAATGGTGCTGGATAAAGTTTCTCCACATTTCAAAGACTAAAACTAGAACCATGTTTATCACCATGCACTAGACTCAATTCAAAATGGTTCAAAGATCTAAATACTGAAACAGAAACACTAAATCTACTGGAAGACACAATAGGTAGAAATCTCTAAGACATACGGGTAGGCAGAGAGTTCGTGAACAAAACACAAACTACATGGGAAGTGCTTCAAAGAATCAACAACTGGGATTTCATCTTATTAAAAAGTTTTTTTTTCTTTTAACATCAAAAGAAATCACCAACAGAATGAAAAGAAAACCTACATAGTAGGAAAAAAATTTAGCCAACTGTCCCTCAAAGTACTTATATCTAGGATTTCTAAAGAATTGAAAAGAAAATCAGGCCCCACATTCAAAGACTCAATCCAAAAGTGGGCATCTGAGATGAATACATACTTCTCAGATGAAAAAATACTAATGGAAAATAAATACAAGAAAAAGTGCTCAACATCATTGGTTATTTGAAAAATGCGAATTAAAACAACATTGAAATTCCGTCTCCTCCCTGAAAGAATGGCTATCATCACAAAATCAGCCGATAACAAATGTTGGTGGGGCTGTGGGGAAAAGAAATCCTTCTCCAACAAAGGTTGATAGGAGTGTAGACTGGTGCAACCACTGTGGAAATCGGTGTGGAGATTCCTCAGAAACTAGAATTAGAGGTTTGATTTGACCCAGGTATTCCCCTTCTGGGTGTTTTCCCAGAAGAATTGAAAGCATCATACCACAGTGATATAGGTGCACCCATGTTGATTGCAGCATAATTTGTAATAGATAAATCTTGGAAACAACCCAGGTGCTCATCAACCGAGGAATGGATAGAAAAGGTGTGTTTTTTTAATATATAATGGAGTGTTACTCAGCCATAAAGACTCACTGTACCAGTAAAGAAAGAGTCAAGATGTATTAGTAAATATGATCATCCATAATGATATCTTTCGTTTCTAGATGATGAAATGGAAGCCCAAGTTGTTAAGTGATTGGCCTAAGAATCAAAGTTATTCAGTCTTCTAATAATGAATTACCTAACAAATGAATGGTTCTAGTGTTTTAGACAATGAATATGGAGTTATTTGTATATCTTTGGTATATAGATGAGATTAACAACAACATATTTAACTCTCAGATATCAAAAAGAGCTCAGACTGAACATTGAATTTGCTAAAAAGAATTGATTAAATTACATTTTGAGTTTCTCTGTCTGTTTGGTAACAGTGCTAGTTTCATAGCGTTTGCACATCTATTTTCAAAAATCTAAATGTACTATTTTAATGTATGTTTATTAATGCTACTATAAGGGAGATTTAATTAGTAAGTGAAATGAATTGTCTTACACTACATGGTTGATTTAGAAAACTATGACGCTTTTATGTAATTTTTTGTAATAAATTTCAAAGTTTAAAATTGCATTTCACTTGAACAACTCAAGGAACACAATATGTAATAATGTTTATGCAGTACACACCTTAAAATAAACCAAATTTAAAACAATAAAGCAAATTGAAAGGTAGTATTAGGAACGCATTTTGAAACATATATGAAGATAATGGTCATTGTTTTACATGTAATTTAATCTTTGCAAATACATAAGTGCTACTTCTTTTTAATTTTAAAAAGGTACAATTAAGAAATAAAGGTAAAATTAAAATTTCTCAAAGCTCAATGTTGCAAAACAGAGACCATATGATAATCATAAAAGATTTATAATATGTAGACTGGAAGATACATAATCTAACTCTGTAAGATTTCAAATTGTCTTCAGATAAGGATTTTTTAAATAAATCTTGCTTAAGTAAAAAGCAACTTTTATTTAACAAAAGGCAGATTTTTGTTGACAACGATGGACGTGTCAGGAAAATGGTGAGAAGGATATTGCATGGAAAATTTCAGAAGAGATATGAAATCTGAAAAGTTTTGTAAAATGTTGTAAAACTTTAAATTACCATCTAGGTATGGGCTTTTCTAAGCTTTGTCCAACTGTTTTTATTATTTTTAATTGATATATATTGATTATTCAATTATAGAGTACAGTACCACATTTTGACACAAGTATAGTGATAAAATCAGAGTAGCTATTTATCATTTCAAATATGTATTGTATATTTGCCTTGGGAATATTCAGAAGTCTTTCTTCTGGGTACTTGGAAATATACAATAAATTATTGTTAACCATAGTCAACTTACTATGGTATGGAACACTAAAATTTATAGCAGTTACCAATTTTGTAGTTGAACATTGACCTCTCTATACTCCCTTCTACCAGTCTGTTCTCACCTCTGGTAACTGCTATTTGCTTCCAGTTTTTCCTTCCTGCAGGCCTTCCTTCCTTCCTTCCTTTCTATCTTGGTTAATTTTCTTTCATTGCTGATAAAAATATTCAACATCCACAAGTCAAAAGAGGTAAGGTTTATTTAGCTCACATTTTGTGGAGGTTTCAATCCATAATCAGCTGTCTCTCAGGCAGGGTGGCATGGCAGAGGGTCAACAGCTCATGGAAGCAGAGACAGCAAATACAGCAGGAGCAAAAAGGGGAACAAGCTCCTTTGTGCACCTTTTGTCTTATCCAGACTGCTGGGATTAGGGGGTGTTGCCAATTCAATCAGGGGAGTGATCCAACCATCACCCAGTCTTAATCCCAGCACCCTTAATCCCATCATTGAACTCTGAAACAGTCATGAACTCTAGATTCAGCCACCTTCTGCCCCCATGACTTTATGAGGCTTTCTTTTTCTTTCTTTGTAGTTCTGAATGTTGAACCCAAAGGTCTTTACCATGACCTAGACCTCAGACCTCTTTTTAAAAGCTTTTTAATATTGATATAGAATTTTAAACTTGTGATCCTCCTGTCTCAGCCTCCTAGAATGGTTGAGTGATGGTAACATTTTTAGAAGCTATTTTTGTTAGGAAACCTAAAACTTCAAATATAAAATTCCAATTTTATAGTACTTAATGCTAGTTATATCTGAATTGCATTTTAAGAACACACAGTATAAACCGGGCATGGTTGTGCACGCCTTTAATCCCAGCACTCAGGAGGCTGAGGCAGGTGGAGCGTTGTGAGTTCGAGGCCAGTTTAGGCTACAATGCAAGAACAAACCTGGCTTGAGCTACATAGTGTGACCCTGCCTCAAAAAATTAGGGGTGGGAGTTTGGCTCAGTGGCTTAAGCACCTGTCTGGCAGTCGTAAGGCTGTGAGTTCAATCCCTGGTGCTGATGGTAGAATATTCAAAATACTTTTTAGGATATTACTGTAATTTTTTTCAACATATTAATGAGCCCTCAAATGTAAACTTTGTAAAGAATTACACATTTACATTTTATACTTACTATAAAATGGTATTTTGAAAAATAAAGTCAACATTAAAATTTCTTTCTGATAAAATTTCTCATTCCTGATTTTGTGAAAAATATTTTTCTTGGTCTTTCTTCCTTCCTTCCTTCCTTCCTTCCTTCCTTCCTTCCTTCCTTTCTTTCTTTCTTTCTTTCTTTCTTTCTTTCTTTCTTTCTTTCTTTCTTTCTTTCTAGCTGCTTCTTTTTTCTTTAAAGCCACTGAATTACCTATTCAGGCACAAGATTTTAGAGGCAAAATTCAAATGACTTTTTAAAATTTCTTTGTTTTGTTTTATCCCAGTCCTCAGGATATTGGGTAGCTAATGGACAAGAGTTATGTCAGACTGAAAATTCACTTTCCACTTGAAAACTTGGATTAGCATGAATTTCACATGACTTTCAATGTAAATGAATTATTAAAATAGTATGGTTTATATAATGTATTACCAAAGTTTTGAGACTTTCATTTAACTTGTTATTGCAAAACACATTTTCAAGAGCAACAGAATGCACTAAACTTTCAAAAACTAAGTCTATGATTGTGAATATTTTTAAAAGCAAAGTTATACCTTGAAAAACATGAGGATGTCTCTACTAAAAAAATGGGAAATTTAGTCATTTTAAAAGATGACAAAAATCTAAATAGTTTACTATTTTCAGAAAATTGCTTTAAAGATCAGAATTTAAATATACACATTTTATGTATTCTCTTCAAGATAAAACTTGTCTAGGTCAGATAACTGAAAAGGAAATATCTACATTTAGCAGAATCATGTTCTGAAGGCACACTGTGTACACAATAGTTACCATGTATCATGTGAGTAAATGTTCTTTATTTGTCAAGAAACATGATAGCTTTATGAGGAGTATATAAATCTATATCAAATGATAAAAGCTTTCGCTGACATAGGTTTTTCCTACCCGAGAAAAAGGGACAACTTTCCATTTTCTGATATTTTCTTCAATTTCCTTTTTCAAAGTACTGCTGTTGTCACTGTTAGACTGATTCCTAAATATTTCATTTTTTCTTTCAGTGCTAATGTGAAATGTGTGGTTGCTCTAATTTCTCTCTGAGTTTTTTTTTTTGTACAAGTATTTCTGAGTGTTGATTTTGTGTCCTGCTATGTAACTGAATTTGGTAATCAAATCTAGAAGTCTTTTGCCAGAGTTTTTGGTGTCTTCTTTGTAGAGTATCCTGTCATCTACAAATAATGATAATTTAACTTCTTCTTTTCCTATCTTAATTCCTCCCTTTTTTTCTGTTGTCTAATTACTCTGGTTAATATTTCCAGAACTTTGTTAAATAAGAGTGATGATAGTGGACATAATTGCCTTGTTCATGATTTTAGAGTGAAAGCATTCAGTTTTTGAATATTTAATGTAATTTTGGCAGATGGTTTGTCATAGATGGCTTTTATCAGATTGAGATAAAGACCATCTATTCTAACTTTCTGTAAGATTTTTATCATGAATGGTTGTTGAATTTGTCAAATGCTTTTCTTACATCTATTGATATAGCCCTGTGATTTTTGTTCTTAGCTCTGTTGATGTGATATCACATTTATTGATTTGTGTGTGCTGAACATCCCTGAATCCCGGAGAAGAATCCCACTTGGCAATGGTGTATCAACTTCTAGATATTTTCTGCATTTTCTTTTCCAGTATCTTATTGAGGAATTTTGTGTCTATGTTTGTTATAGACCTTAGCCTATAATTCTCTTTTCTATTTGAATCCTTTTCTTGTGTTGGTATCAGGGTAATACTTGCTTGCAAAAGTAACTTTGGGAGTACTGCTTACCATTCAATTTAATTAAAGAGTTTGAAGAAGAGTGTCATTAGATGTTTTCTACATTTTTGTAGAATTCAGCAATGCATCCGTCAAGACCTGGGTTTCTCTTTGTTGGTTGGCTTTTAATTATGTCTTCAATTTCATTGACTGATATTGGATTATTTAGAATTTTATATCCTCACGTTAGCTTTGATAATTCATGTGTTTCTAGCAATCTGCCCATTTCTTCTGTCTTTTCCATTATATTCTACTATGGGTTCTCAAAGTAGGAATTGGCAATCTTCTGAATTTCTGTAGGGTCTGTTGTGATTTCATCCTTTTTATTCTGAATTGCATGATTTGAAGCTTTACTTTCCTTACTTTGTTAATGTTGTTTATTACTTTCTCAATTTTATTTATTCTTTCAAAGAATCAACTCTTTGATTCATTGATTCTGTGTATTTTTTTCTTAGTCTCTACTGCACTGTTACTCTTGTCTTTATAATTTCCTCCCTAATATGATCTTTTGGAATGACGTGTTCTTCTTTTTCTAGAAGCTTGAAGTTCAACTTTAGGTTGATTGTTTGAGCTTGCCTTATTTTCCTGATATGGTAATTCATCATTCTAAGTTTCCCTCACAGCACTTCTTCATTGCATCCCATAAATTTCATTATGTTATATTGGAATTATCATTTAGTTGTTCAAACTGTCTAATTTCTTAATTTCATCTGTGACCCTTTGGTTGTTCAGGAGGATGTTATTTGATTTCCATGTGTTGGTATAGTTTTGGTGGTTTATTTTTCCATTGATTTACAATGTCATTGCACTATGGTCTGATAATATGCATGGGAAAATTAAATTCCTTTGCATTGACTTAAGCATGTTTTATGAGCTATCATGTGGTCTATTTTGGAGAATTCCCCAAGCACAGCTGAGGGCATTCTGATGTATATTCTGATGTTGTGGAGTAGAACTTTCTGTAGACATCTACTAAGTTCATTTGTTCACAGATTTGGTTCTATTCTGGTATTTAATTCCGTCTAGTTGATCTGTTTATTTGTTACAGTGGAGTATCAAGTTCCCCCATTACAACTGTGTTAGTCTTCATTTGATTTTTCATTCCTGTTAATATTTGTTTTGTTTAATTGCACAAGCTGGTGTTTGGTGCATATGTATTTATAATTGTTATTCCTTCCTCTTTCAGCTTTCCATTATCAGGTATGTAGTGACCTTAATTGTCTCTCTTGCTTAGTCTTGGATTGAAGTTTACATTGTCTACAAATAGAATAGTTATCCCTGCTTTTTTTCAGTTTCTTGTTGCATGAAGCATTATTTTTCTTCCTTTGACTGTCATCTATGAATTTTCTTTTCAATTAATTGTGTTCCTTGTATACAACATATTGTCAGATCTTGCGTCTTGATCCATTCTGTCAAACTGTTTCTTTTGATTGGAGAATTGAGAACATTTTCCCTGATAATTATAACTGATATGTATCAACTTATCCTTGTCATACTATTTTCCAGTGATGGTCCTCTGTATTTCCTCTGTGTTTAATTGGTTGCCTTGGTGAATTCTATTAGCATTCTTGGAAATGTCATCTTCCTCATCTCTTTCTAGAACATCTTTCAAACATTTTGAAGGGCTATTTTGATGCTCATGAATTCCTTCAGTTGTTCTTTGTCATGGATATGTCTCATTTCTCCATCAATTCTGAAAAATCATTTTGCAGGGTACATCAATCTAGGTTGAATGTTTTTTGTTCGTTTGTTTGGACTTGAAATACTTCACTCCAAGCTTTCCTTGACTTTAGTGTTTGTTTTGAGCAGTCTTCTGTGATTCTGTTGGACTTTCCTCTATGGTGATTTGTGTCTTTTCTCTTGCAGCTTTTAACATTTTATTCTTAGGCTAAATTTCTGGACTCTTGGCTACTATATGCCTCAATGTAGATTTATTTTGATCAGGGCTAAAATGGTTCACCTAGCTGTATGTCCAATTCATTTTCCATGCTTTTTTCTTTCCATGAAATTTTTCTGCCATACCTAATTGTTTTGCTTTATTCAGTATTCTGTTTTGATTGGTTTTATTCTGTTTTCTTTTTGCTTTGATTTTGCTATACCTGATGTAATGGACAACTATTGTGAAGATAACAAGATATACTATAGTAGCTATTGTTTTCCTAGTACTGTATTCTGCTTTGAAGTGCTGGACCAATTCTACTGCTTTGTTTTGATTGACTTTGTTCTGTTTTGTTTTGTTGGATTTTACTATCTTTAAAATGAAATTTTAAAAAAAGTTTTTCTTATGCCATTTGAGCCATCTCCTGCTTTTTCTTGGACCCTCATCAATCTCATTTTGTTTTTCATGGCATCATCTTGCAGCTATTGGATTGATTTTTCATGGTCCCTTGCTATTTTTAAGAAATCTTTCTTTTTGTGGTCACTATTCAAAATCTTGTCTTCTAGATTTGATAGTGTGCCTCACATTGGTTCACTCAGCTTTGTATATTTTCTATAGAATTTTTGCTCTCTGGATTTTTTTGCATCTGTAGTAGATTTCCTTTCTTCCCTATGCAGTAGGACTCAGTACCTTTGCCGCCACTGCTGCAGTTTCTCACCTTGTTACTGCTAGAGGCTCCAGATAACTGCTATGGCACACAACAGCAACAACAACAACAAACAAAAAACCCTCAAAACAACAAAACAAACTGCTATCTTATGGGGAGAGAGCAGCGTTCTGGTCACTTGCCCCTGCGTATGTGTGCTGGCAAAATTTGCTACTAGACTGCAACATCCTGTTTGGAGGAAGGCAAAAATGGTGAGGGACCATATACTCCAGGTCTATGCCATATGGCTTTGGTTTACCATGCTATCGCAGTTCGTCAGCTTTTGGGAATGTCCCAGAATGGAGATTTCTGTGCTGTGTAAGGGTGGAGATCCTGCAGGCAGCCCAGTTGGCTGCTTTGGCATTATATAAAGAACTATGCCTATGTTTTGTTTGATCTGCATGTGTCTTATTTCAGATTGATTTTGGCATCAGGATATATGTCCCCCACTTCTTCCAATTACCTGTGTTTCTAGTTGATTTTCTGAGTAACTCAAACATGGCTCCTGTTCTATTCAACCACATTGAACCGCCACATAAATAATATTTAGCTGTAATTTATTTTGGTTGTATTGACTGCTAAATGATACATTTTTCAAATATTTCTATCTTGTTTTAAGAGCTGTTTATTACTACATTTATCTGTTGATGAACACACAGAGTGTTTTTACAATTAAAGTAATATGGCTAAATGAGTGCATTGTGTACCACTATGCATATTTAAGAGGTTTTCTCTGAGGTAAATATCAAAGCATAGTATTTTACTGACTTTTTCTTTTGTTTTGTTTTGTTTTGTTTTTGTGTTTTGAGATAGGGTTTCACTATGCAGTTCAGGCTGGCCTTGAACTCACTTTGTACACAGGTTGGACTCCAACTCACAGTGATCTTCTTGCCTCAGCCTCTTGAATACTTGAATTACAGGCATGTCACCATGTTGGTAGAATGGCAGTATTATCTTTTTTATCTTTTTTTTTTTTTTTTTTTGGTGTGGGGGCTCAAACCCAGGACATCAAGCATGCTAGGCAAGCCCCTGCCACTGCACTATAGTGCCACTGGTTTAATGACATTTAAAAATAATGAAATGTGTTATATTTATTTTAAAGTTTTAGGGCAAAAGACTTGGGAAATTGTTATCTTCTGGGGGTTTAAAAAAAGTATTAGATATGACACAATGTTTATAATGTTGATATGGCTTGAACCATGGCTGGTTGATAGAGTCTGAAGAATTAGCTCACTTAAAATCTTTCTATCCTTTTTTAAAGTATTTTATCTTAAATAAAACAGATTTTTAAAGATCACACAGAACAATGTAGAACTGCACCGGGGATTGAACTCACAGCCTTGCGCCTGCCAGGGCAGGCGCTTAAGCCACTGAGCCAAACTCCCGGCCCTGGTTTTTTTTTGAGGCAGGGTCGCACTATGTAGCTCAGGTCGGCCTTGTGCCGCGTTGTAGCCCAAGCCAGCCTCGAACTCACAACGCTCCGCCTACCTCAGCCTCCCGAGTGCTGGGATTAAAGGCGTGCGCCACCACGCCCGGCTTCTTTTTATCTTTTTGAGATAGGGTCTCCCTACTGTGTCCAAGCTGACGTTGAACTCACTAGCCCAGTCTGGCCTCGAACTTGAGGCAATTCAGCCTCTCAAGTGATAGAATTACAGGCGTGTGACACCACACCTGGCAACAAGGTAGAATTCAAAGAGAACCTTTTGTAATCATTAAGGTAAATAGAAAAATATGTTCCTCCATGTAAGACATCTTAAACTCAGTTTCCTCTTGTCTTCAAAAAGTAATCACTCTTCTGACTTTTCTATATTTAGCCTTATTTATTTATAATTTTAAGATCACTACATTTTACAGTCAAGGTGTGTCCTTCAGTTTTGTGGACACTTCTTTAATAAGCCAATCTTAAAACCTTTAAAGCCCCTAATGATTGCGTTTTTCCTACAGTTTATGCCATGAAAGCCACAGGTTACTTGAGAAGTAGGTTTCTAAAACAAAAGCCAACCTGTATGAGACTGAAATACAATGCAAACTGAACTGTATTCTTTGCAAAATATACCAGTTACGTTAGAGCACTGGTTGAGAAGGAGGGCCTCACTAACATGTAGAATAGGAGAATATAGCAGACTATATTGTGCCTTAAAGCTTGAGCTTTGAAATTCTAAATTCTGTTAAGATTTCTTTTTCCATAGAATAGTACTTTCTCCCGACACTCACAGAAATATGGATTATCCTGAGATACAATAGTCCGCTACACAGGACAGAAAGGATCACCTCTTAACCCCAACCCTGGGTTCTAAGGTTGGCAGTGTAACCCCATCCTTTGTGAAGACACTTCTTTGATTATGAGGAGGCTGAATATATTTTATGATACTCACTTTTTATATTGCATTTTTCATTTTTTCTCTATTTAAATGTGTGCTTCATTTGTTTTTACTTTGCAGGAGCTTCTTTTATCCTCCATTCTCTACCTGTCACCCAGTGCATACAGATGCACACACAAACACACCTAAACACACATCGATACACATACATATTTGTTTCCTTTAATTTGTTTATTATTCACATATAAGCTTACTGCTTCAAGTTTATTTTTTGTCCTCTCACTCACAACTGCATTCTCAGTTAGGTCTGAATCTATTGGTAACTTTTTATTGTTCATTTAATTATTCTCCATACATTAATCTATTTATGCAACATCATTTATGTTTCCCTCTATCACTGATTTCTTTTACTCTATACAGTGGTGAGGCTCCACCTCAAGCCACCACGCGTGCTAAACAGGCACTGTACCACTGACTGCATTTCTAGCTTAGTTCTCACTGAATTTTAAACAACATCTAACAGCGTTTCCATTTCTTTTACTATCTGAGTCTATTTTGTCTTTTGTGCTTTATTTTCCTGTTCTAGTACATTTTCAAATTATGACTTTTTATAGTGCATTATGAGTTAAGTAGGTTGGATGCCATTTCTTTTCCTGTTTAAAAAATTGTAGGCATTAATTATAAATTTTAATAAATGTCAACTCATGCAAATGTTTTAAATGACAAGGAAACAAGTATTGAGTAACTGGGTGACTGTGCCGGAATGATTAGATGAGGAAAGTAGAACCACTGTGTGAGAAATGAATTAAAGATACATTATACAGAGTCAATTTTTTCTTTTTTTTTTT
>RJWM01041510.1:0-14842 GCA_004363535.1 Dasyprocta punctata | reverse complement strand
CCTTTTGAGGTATCTCTGACCTCATTGGCCACTACAGGCCTCAGCCAGGACCAGTGATTTATAGAGTTTCACTTACTATAAATCAGCTCCCATCGCCAGGCAAGGGGCCTAGGCCTTGGACAGGCTCACAGATAAACAGAAAGCCAATTAGTTAATTTTAAACCCTGCTCAAAGTCCCTTCACAGTGGTCTCCAACAGATAATGAAAATTGAATAAAAGAATCAGGAAAATGATGAGTGGAGAGATTTATTTTAGGAGTAAATTTCTGATAACTTTGAAAAACTCCCTTATCATTATTGTTCTGTTGGATGCTTTACTTCCTGAGTCACGGTCATCATTTCTATTTTCTTAGAAATTAGCCTTCTAGAGACCTCCTACACTGAGTGTGTGCATAGAATGCTACTACTTTAGATATTACCTATTTATCTGTAAAGCTTTCCCATTTATCTATCGTAATTTTGTGCATCTGTGATTTATGTCTTTTTGTTTTCATTTAAGCTCACATTTTTGTTATAACCACTGAATTAGTGAATGGAAAGAACCAGTTTCTGAGCACAGTCAGTAAGTCTACTACTTTTTCTGATTATAATTTTTCTAAAATTCTTTTACTTTATTCATTTTTTCATTAATTTCCATTATTTTAAACTTAGGTATACTTACTATTATTTTTCTTTATGCAATAATGGAATTACTTGATACTGAATTTGTCTTCCATTACAGTTTGGGGCATATATCATAATTCTTATATCTAATGTGTCACTGTTTTATTTTTTAAATAACTTGTGATTGCACTTTTAATTATTTTTTTAATATTAAATTAACAATTTCCTTAAAGGCTGTCCTAATTTAAGTATTAAATCTTTTTTTTAACTATTGGGTCTGTTGCATGATAATCAGTTGCAGTATGACTGTAAAATGCAATAATGCTTCATACTTTTGTCAAGGAAATGAAAAAAGAATTTATATCATTATTTTTAAGGTTTACACATCTGTATATACATATATATTTAATTTAGTGGTTCATTGTATGGTTTATTTTCTGTACCATTAAAAATGCATTATTTTGAATTTTGTGTTATTATGGAAAATTATTATTTTATTTACTAAAAATGACAACAGCTTTGGGATACTGTACATTACATAAAAACATTGCATGTATTATCTCATTAGTCACTGCACTAATACAAAGATATTGCTGAGGGTGTCAGGGGTCCTGAGTCTCATATATTATCAGGGGGTAGGTAAAGTGGTACAACCTTTAGAAAGAGGTTCTGACAGTTTTTAACAAAATGAAACACATTTAGTTTGGAGATCACCTTTAACCATTTACTCAACAGGGAAAAGAGAACACATATTCACAAAAATAATATGTACAGGATTATTTACAAAATTTTATTCACAATAGCTCAAACCTGGAAACAAGCTGGGTGGCCATTAACAGGCTAAAGAACAAACACATTTGTGACATCTGTGCAAATGAATTGTAGTCAACAATAAAAAGACTAAGCTAATGGTGCATGCAATAGTATAGCAGAATCTAAAAATATTATTGTGTTGTATATTCCTATAAACTTTTACATTTTTGGTTTTCTCTTCATCATTTCTGTTCATATTATCAGTTGCTTCCTGTGTATTTTTCAAGTTTCTTTTTCTTCTTATCTAGAAATTTGAAGCCTTGATCTGATTCTGTTTAAATAGTTCTTTCTTGTTCTGCATAAAATAAAATAACATCATTGAAATAAAAGCATTATTAACTTTTTCAAAGTTACAAAATCTAAATATTAAAACAGAAACACTAAGTCTACTGGAAGGAAAGGTAGGCAAAAATCTTGAAGACATAGGGGTGGGCAGAGAGTTCATGAACAAAAGTGAAACTGCATGAGAAGTACTTCAAAGAATCAACAACCGGGATCTCATTTTATTAAAATGTTTTTGCACATCAAAAGAAATCACCAACAGAATGAAAAGACAGCCCACAGAATGGGAAAAGATTTTAGCCAATTGTCCCTCAGACAAAGGACTTCTATTTGGAGCATACAAAGAATTGAAAAAAAAATCAGGCTTCCCAAATTGAAAGACCCAATCCAAAAATGGGGATCTGGGATGAATACATACTTCTCAGATGAAGAAATACAAATGGCAAATAAATATATGAAAAAATTCAACACCACTGGTCATTCAAAAATGCAAAGTAAAACACTGAGATTCCATCTCACTCCTGAAAGAAAGGCTACCATCAAGAAATCAACCAGTAACAAATACTGGAGGGGCTGTGGGGAAAAAGGAACCCTTCTCCACTGTTGGTAGGAGTGCAGACTGGTACATCCACCATAGAAATCAGTGTGGAACTTTTCCAGAAACCTAGGTTTGGAGGT
The DNA here is from genome assembly GCA_004363535.1 of Dasyprocta punctata. Lineage (NCBI taxonomy): Eukaryota > Metazoa > Chordata > Mammalia > Rodentia > Dasyproctidae > Dasyprocta > Dasyprocta punctata. Next base: position 12,467 of record RJWM01041510.1, on the reverse strand, counting down.
CCCATTTGATCCAGTTATTCCCCTTTTGGATGTATTCCTAGAAGAATTTAAAACATCATATCACAGTGATATGAGTGCACCTATGTTTCTAGCAGCACAATTTGTATTAGCTAAGTCTTGAAAAACTATCCAAATGTCCATCAACTAAGGAGTGGATAAAAAAGATGTGATATTTTTATACAGTGGAGTACCAATCACCTATAAAGAAAGATAAACTCAAGAATTTTATAGGTCAATGGATGCAACTAGAGCCCATACTTGTAAGTGAAATAAAGTAAGACTCACATGTGTAAACATATTGTTTCCCTAGTGTAGGAAGTTGAAAGAGTAAATAAGATCCCAAATCTACAATCAATATCATGAAAGGGAATGAAGATACTCAAAAGAAAAGAACAACTGAGATAAGGGAAAGGAGAAAGCACAGAAAGGAAAAGATTATATATATATATATATATACACACACACACATATATACACAAGGTATTTATAGTACTCATCTCTGTTAGTTCATTAAAAAATGGTTTGTGCTTTCATTTTTTGATCATTTTTTGATGCCTATGTCTTGTAATCTGAACAACTACTTTGAAGATAACAATATACAGTATATTAATCATTGTCAACTATTATATTGTTTTGAAATTCTGTATCATAGTTTTTGTTCTTTTTCTATTTTAAAATTTAAAAAAAGGATAGCAAGAGAGATACAAGTAAAAATATTTTTAAAATCTAAGATATGTTTATTATCTATTATTGTCTTACTGTCATTATAATAGTTTTCTTTGAATATATTTTCTTTTAATAATTTTTTAACATTTCAATGAATTTTACAGTCACGTTAACGATATTGAAGTGAGATGTTTCTCATTACCTATTTTTGTAACTTGTTTTAAATTTATATGTTTTTATATCTCAGACAGAAATAATTGACAGTTTTTTACAAGAAAGGCACTAAATGTAATACATTCTTTTGAAGTTATGTGGCAGACAATTATGTGAGGCAATGGTTCTGATAATTAGTTTAATGTAATTGTCATGCAATGTATTCATATTTTAAAACATCATATTGTGTCTCATAGGTAAATCCAATTATATTTGATAATTTAAAAATGTAAAACTAAATCTCAATTGCATATGTGAATTTAAACTATAGGCCAAAATTCTTGTATATACATGTAAAAAGACCCTTCAGGTTTACTCTTAACATGTGAGAATACAGGATATGGAAATTCTCTACCTTTGCTTTTTTTTTTTTTTTTTTTTTAACATTGGCAATATTTTCTTTATGTTAGAATTTCAAGAATTTCCTCACTAGCTATCTAGACACATGTGGCTTTTTCTGAAGGAAAAAAGATCAGGAACAAGCTCAGACCATTTAGTTCTATTATCAATGATGTTCACTTCATGATTTAGCAATGTCACACACGGAGGAAAGAAATGATAGTAGGCTTAGAAAGAAAACTCAGTAAATCTCCAAATCCACTGGAAAAAGTAAAAGAGGATGAAGGGTCACGAGATTGAGAAGTGAGAAAGAAGGTAGTATAGAAAGGACAGTTGTCACAGGTAGTGGGAGAGGAGTCTTTAAAGTAAAGAACTAACAAAGAAACTTACAGGTGAGCTCCAGTATGAAGCTAAAAGCATAGAAAGAATGTAGTCTTGTTAAGAGACTGACTGACAAGAGAGAAAGAGAGAGAGAGAGACAGAGACAGAAAGAGAGACAGAGAGACAGACAGAGACAGAGAGACAGACAGACAGAAACACAGAGAAAGAGAGAGACAGAGAGGAAGAAGAAGAGAAGAAGGAGGGGGAGGAGGAATTGGAGGAGGAGACGAGGAGGAAAAAGAGAAAAGGGAGAAACTTTACATACAATTTGCAAAGATATGTCATTATTAATTTTATTTCATTATTGAATATCCAACTATATAGAGAACACTAAAAGAAAGACTTTTTTTCTCTATACCTGTAATGGTTATAAAATTCATCTGTAGCCTGGCATATATTTTTTAATTTGAATCATCTGAAAATACTTATCTTTTCAAAGATATACTGATGATCATCTTTATTATAACTATAATATCTGTTTAATTAACTGAAGCTCCTCTTTCTATAATTTCCATCCTATTTTTTTTATTTTAGGAACTTAAACCTGTATTTTTCTCCTAATTTCTTTTTCATTCCATAGGTTCTCAGATTTTTGTTACTTTTTAAATATTTTCTATGGGCATGAAGAAAATACTACACATTGTATAATTGTTGTGCCAAAAGTTCGATTTATGTCCATTAGATCATATTTACTTTTAATATACAAATTTACTTTACAGTTCTATTTTATTTTACTTCACATATTGTGAAGATATGTTGTTAAATACATGCAATTTTTAACTTTATACAGATTCTTTAAAAATTGAATTTTAACATTATGTGCTGATGCAGTTTATGTTAAAATATTTTGCCTAAAATGTTTTTGCCTAAAAATCTACTTAATTTAATATATTTTGACCAGAATTTTTGTTAATATTTTCATTTTTATCTTTGGAATCTTTCAACTTTACTGCTTTAATAGTTGTCTAATGCAATTTGATATTCGTTGTCTTGAACAGTTTGTAATTGGAATTTTAAAAATAACTACATGAGTTAATACCAAATCTAACTCCCTTATTTTACCTTCTTTCCTCTTGTTTGTTGAAACTTACCTGTGGGACACCTATAAGCCTGATTTGATATCATACTGTCTTGTTCCCGTAGAGATTAGGAATTTCTACACAGACAAAATTTTAAAAGAATTCCTGGAATTAATAGTTTTTAGATCACATAGAAAAAGTTAACTCAAGCTGTAAATTGAACTGAGGGCCATTGGATGAATTGTACATTGCAGGAGGAACGAGTTTCCCCTAAGGTACAATCAAAACATACACAGGTAAGTATAATCTCCTTTTGAGTAAGGGACTGGATTATTCTTTATTATAACTTAGCACTCAAGATTTAGCCATTGGAGATTCTGGACACTGCAGAGATTTATACTCCAACTTCTGCTTTCCATGAGAGTGAGGCTGGTCTCCCATCTTCCTCAAGTCCTTGGGATTGAATACTGTGTATGGCTCAAGATTCACAGAATCCTTCCCAGCAGCTGCCTATGCCAGTGCCATTCGCGTGTGTGCCCCAATTCCTGTCACACCTGTGTGCTTTAAGGTATTTTCATGTTTTAGCTTATCTGAGGCTTTAAGTATTTGTTAGCAGGAGGTTTTTAGGCTATCTAGCCCACTGCATTTCTTCTAGAAAGGGTTTCCAGTCATGCATACATTGAATATAAGTAGAATCTCAAGTTTTGGAAACTGTTTCTTATCAACTACACTTAGAGTGACCTTGTGCTGCAAACTGAAAAACAGCAGACAAAGAAGAATCAAGTAGAATCTTCTCGAGAGTTAGATTTTGGGCTTCTTTGATGTTTGTTTGTTTTTCTGTGAGATCCTAAGATGACAGCACATTCTTGTGGGAATTGGATTTGTTACAGAAAAGTTTTGATGTACTGTTGGGGAGAAACAAAGCTCAATTAATTTGGTCCTTAAACTTGAGGAGTGAAACACAGTGGAAGGAAAGCTCTGGGGCTTTGAATAACTATCCAAATCAGAAGTCTGGTGCTTTTCAAGAAGTACAAGAGTCCAAATAAAAGATGAGAAAGACATGGTGAAAATGATGGCAGCTGCGTGTTTCTAAACTTATTGGACAGTTTACCTTTCAAATATCTGCATTAAGAATTTAAAATAATGTTTTTCAAATAATATTGCCCTGTGTGCACTATTTGATTATTTAAAGTTAGAAATCCTCTTTATTGTTTGAGCCACAAAATTTTATTTATTTATTTTAAGAGTCCTGGTCATTTTTACTTTTTTGAAAACACAAAGTGACTGCTTTAGAATTTATTATTCTAATTTTGATCTAAATATTGAACACAATGAAAAGTAAAACATAAAGATCTCATAATGATCATACAGTTCTTATTTGTGAGGTCTCTGTGTATTCGATAAAAAAGAGCATAAAATTATAAAATATTTTAACCAAATATGTGGACACCCCAAATGCTGAAAACTTACATTTTCTTTAGCATTCATATTTTATGGTAAATGTGTGCAACCAATTACCAACTCCAAAGATGGAGTTAGTTACTTTCTCCCCACTTTTGTTATTCAGTCAGACTTCAACATTCAGTCAGATCTGTTGCTTCCCACTCAACTCCTGTGGATTACAAATCTTCCCCGTAGAGTTGCATAGCAACTGCCACTCAACCTCACCTGCAAAAGGTTAGTTCAAAATCTTTTATTTTTTCTTAAACTATTTTGAATCTAGAAATAAGCAAGCCAGCTGGTAGCCTTCTAAATAGAGCTGCTGAGATCTGTTTTTTCAGTGCAGCAGTATTGTCTTTTCAATTGTTGCAACTAAATAAATAATGGAAAGAACACACTCTGTAAAGGGGGAGAGAATATCTAGGCTTATCTCTGCCAGTCTCTGGTCAGATGATTATAATCATCCCCTTTCCTTTTTCTTGGCTTCAGTGTTCTCATTTGTTGAATGAAGTAATTAAGCGACATGATTGCATCAGATTGCTTCCAGGGCTGACATTCTGGTGGTCACTCGCAGGGGGGCACTTCTGAGGACACTGTGCCACGCGGCCTTACATGTTTCTTCAAGGCTGCCTGACTGTTTAATTTCCAGTGTCATTATTCCTCCTCTTATATTCTACAAAAGTGTTGCCTTTTGGAGGATATGTAATGTGAACCTCACTCATCCTTTATCCCTAATCTAATATTTAAAGAAACTACAAGGTAGGATTTAGAATCTCTACTTCTCTGTGTTCTAAAGTTCAGAGTGGTTAAGCCCATTGACTGGGGTAACAGGGTAAATGCATTGGACCTGGAGCATGAGATACCAGATTCTCTAAGCTCCTTCAACCAGGATATTATTCATATTCATATTCATGTTCATATTGATCTCGGACTTCCCAGCCCTCATAATTTATAAGAAATAACTATTTGTCATTTAAGTCACCCAGTCTCTTATTAAGGCTTTGCCTACATCAATGTCATCAGGAGTTTTACCTATGCTATCTTCCAGCAGATTTAATATTTCTGTCTTAATGTTAAGATCTTTGATCCGTTTTGACTTTAGTGCACGATGAAACATATGGGTCCAATTTTAACCTTTAACATGTACAAAGCCAGTTTTTCCAGGATCGTTTATTAAAGGGGCTATCTTTCTTCCAGTGAATGCATTTGGCACATTTGTCAAAGATTAAGTTGTTTCTGCCTCTTCTAACCTGTTCCATTGATCCTTGGGTCTGTTATTTTGTCAATACCATGCTGTTATGTTTTTTTTTTTTTTTAATCGCAGTTGTTATAGTTTTGTTCTAATGCAAGTACACTCCATGCAGTAAAGTGATGACCCTAAATTCCAAGGCTTTGGGTTCTGGACTAAATGTGTTCCCCTAAAATTCATACATTAACATCCTAATGCATGATGTATTGATATCAAAACAAAAACTTTGACGGACAACTAGGGCATAGGGGTATATCTCTCACAAACAGGACCAAAATGTGTGAGAGTAACCATTTAAAGCTTCTGCCATGTGAGAACATAACCAAAGGAGAGCTACCAATCAGCCAGGAACTGGGGCTCCCCAGACAACAAAGATACCAGCTTTTGATCTTTGACTTCCCAGCCCTCTTAAATAATTTACGAGAAATAACTATTTGTCGTTGAAGTCATCAAGTCTCTTATTGTTGTTATAACAATTAAGACAGACTAAGATACTTACTTCAAAAACCCCCAGATGGATAATTTTCCCCAGGGTTTCCAGATAAGTCATGAAGTAAAGTTCTCTATTGTCAACTTGAGCCATAAGCCCAGGGTCCTGGTGACCACTGGGGACCCAATACCCTCTCTGGATGTGGACTGGTTGCTCAGTCCTGGGGTGTATTAGGATAGTGTTGGCCTTGCTGGACGAGGATGGAAGCAATGTTACCCATGGGCTGAGAGAAGGAAATTATGGTGCCAGCAATGGAGACACAATAGATGCCAGATGAATAAAACCCAACATTCACCCTTGAGTGATGTTTTCATTTCAAAATTGAGGCTGGACAGATGTCAGTGTCAGACTCAGTAATGATGCCACAAGACAAGAAACACTGGGTTTTGAAACTCTATTCTCTGTGTAGTATTTTTCAGCTAAGCTGACTGACATTACATTGAGACAATAGTCGGTTGCCAGGTTGTAGTTCTGGTTGACATAAGAAAAAGTTTATTTAATATAAATCTCTTCTTCTTTTGCCCTTCATGCTACAGCTTGGATATTGTCTCAGAAATGGTTCTGAACAAACTGTAATGTGGAAGGAAACCCATGGGTTCTTCCTTTAGTATTTTCTTTAAACTATACTTACTTTGCTTCTTAATATCTCATGCAATAATCCTGGGATATTGGTGTTCTCCTTTGACAAGGCATGATGCTTCTCCTCAAAAACACAGGCAGAATTTCAGTGTTCAATATTCTTCTTTTATTTGCAGAGAACATAAATATGTTATCTTTCTCCTAATATGAATTCTTCAGAAATATACAGTCTTCTCTCAGATGAGTTCTCAGGACAATTTCTTAATAACTTCACAAGAAATAAAAAAGTGACCAAATGACTGGTTGATAATTTTAAAGGACAGTTCTATTTAGCAACAACAACAACAACAAAAGCTTACTTAAAAATATACTGATTCTACAGATTTTTTAAAATGCAGATTGAATATTTTCAGCAATAAAATTATGCATTTTTATTTCTTTTGTGGATTCCTTAGGAAAAAATAGGTGCATGTTTTGTGTGAATTAGGTGACTTAATTCTTTCAAAATTGTGCTTTGGTATTAGTGAGTGACATGGAGTGCAAAAGCTTTGAAGTTGATAGTGCATTTGTTATAATATACATTAATACCTCCATTCACAAATGCTTCTATTCGTGGACAATTCGGTTGATGAACTGAAGCATTCGGCAATATTTTGCTTCACACTTGAACTCCAAATCAGTTGATGAACACGACTGCAGCTGTCTTCCTCACTCTCTCATGTGGTTGTGGCTTCCTTAAGTGAGATTGTGCACACTTGCTGTGAAGTTGTTTTGTGTGCTTTTTAGTACACGCTGTACTGTACAGTACTATTTAGTATGGCTCCAAAGAAAGTGCAGAGCAACCATTGTGACAAAAGAAAGTTCAGGAGTGGTCATGAGGGTGGCAAGAACGTGAAGGGCAGTAATGAAGGTAACAAGAAAGCACAGAGCAAGAATGGTGAGAAGAAGAAATGAAGAAGGAAATTTCAGTAAAGCGTGAGTGTGGAATTCATTTGACTGATCTGGCCTCAGAGTTAAGATGGTGAAGTTGACAGACTCTATTCTGAAGAATCAAGATGACATCAAAGGAGTCAATGTGGCAGAAGGAGTAATGATGTTAACCAAGTGGTGGACACCAGTGCTGGAAGAGGTGGGAAAGCATTTGTTAGTGTGGTTGAATGAGAAATAACTGGCAGGTGATAGCCTTAGTCAAATTATGATCTGTGAAAAACCCAGGAAATTACAAAGTGATGTGCTGTAAGAAAATCCTTCTACAGGTGCAACAAGTGATAAGTTTAAAGGCAGTAGAGAGTGGCTGGATAAATTCCACAAGAGAAATGGCATCCACAGTGTGATAAGACACGGTGAGGCTTCCAGGTCTGACAAGGCTGCCGCAGAAGCCTACAAGAAAGAATTCATGGAGGCAGAAGGATACCCTTCTCAACCCTGTGATGACACAGGCTTTTCTGGATGAAGATGCTGAACAGAACTTATATGATGGGGTAGGTAAAGACACAGCTATGGCACAAGCCCATGAAGGACAGGCTGACCCTTGTTCAATGTGAGGACACAAGTGCCAGTCTGAAGATTAGGCCACTGCTGGTGTATCATTCCCAGAACACTTGTGCATTCAAGGAACAGAATGGGAACAAGGCCAGCCTGTCTGTCCTGTGGAGGGCCAATGTGAAAGCTTGGGTCACAAGATAGTTGTTCATGGAATGCCTGCATGAGGTGTTCACACCAACCGTTAAAAAATATCTTTCTAACCAACTGCCTGAAAGATGCCTTATTCTGATGAACAATGCCTGGCACACCTTCCACCTTGGTGGATGATATGGTTGCTGAGTATGATGTCCTAATGGTCAAATTCCTCCCCCAAGCACAACGCCTCTTCTGCAGCTCAAGGCCCAGCAAGTGATCTGCAATTTCACAAAACTGTATTCAGAGGTATGCAAAGAAAGATACACTCTTTGCCAGGTGTTTTAATGTCACTAAAGAGAAGTTTTTGACTCTGGAAGAAATATTTCATTGTCTTTCACTGCCACAACCTCATTGACAAAGCCTGGAAAGATACCACATACCAGACCTCAAACTCAGCCTAAAGGATACTGTGGCCAGGATGTGTCTCTGGACGTGACTTTGAAGGGTCTGATGCACATGTAATGGAGCAGATTGTGTCTGTGAACAAGGATATGGGTCTGGACGTAGATGGTGAACACATTGAGGAGCTTGTTGAGGACCATCTCACTGAGGAAGAGGAAGACAGGGAGGAGGGTAGCAGTGATGAGATAAAAGCCAGTATGGAAAAATGGAATGAGTGCCATGAATTCTTTGAGAAACATCACCCCAACATAACTGTAACAAAGAGAGTGTTGAACCTGGTGAATGAATATGTGGTCTCTCATTTCCACAGGGTTATGCAGTGCAGGAAAAAACAAGTGACATTAAAGAGATTTTTCATAAAGGTGACCCTGCAACTAAGAGACAAGGAGGAGAGTATAATCCCGAAGGTGGTCTCCCCACTGTCCTTCCAGAGGAGGACGCTCTTTCTTAACGATAAACTCCTCCTCCCACCTTCCTGTCCTCCAAGACAGACATCACCTCAAATAAGTTTAGTGTTTTCTCCCTTCACACTGTACTGTACTGTACTTCATTTCATATTTTTGTGGTTAAAAAATACATCAGGTTCAGTGCATTAACTTTATTTACACTGAACCTTATGGGGAAATTGGATTCATATCATGACCAGAATCATGGAAAGAGCTAAGTTTGTGAACCGAGGTATTACTGTACTATGGATTTGAACAGAGAAAAAGTGTAGCTTGTTACTAAGTGGGAGGTAAAAGTATTTTGTTTCACCATTCCTTTTCTGTAAAATGAATATAACTCCCTTATTCTCAAGAATATTTATATATTGACAGTTCACTATGGTGAAATTATCTGTGGCCCTATTACAACAGTCTCAAAAATGACAGTGGGCTTTGCTTTTTAAGCTCTTCTTCTCAGCATGTATAGTGCAATACAGTGCATACTGCACATTACTTGATCAATACATATTTGTTGACTGAATTAATGAGTACTACTATGTCTTTAATTCTGTAATTTAATTCATTTCAGAGACTTGAAATCTACTTGTGGAATAGAAAATACTTCTAAATTTTCTCTGAGTGGGAATTACTTTGAAATTAGTTTGAACACAATTCTAATATATTGGAAAGGGTGTTGCTTTACTTTTCGCTTTGTTTTGTTTTGCTTTGTTGGTTTTTGTTCTTGCTTTGTTTTGTTTGATGCAGGGTCTCACTAGATAGCTCAGAGCATCCTTAAACTCAATCTGTAGTCTAGGCTGTCCTTGAGATCATGGAAATTTTTCTGCCTGAGCCTCTCGAATGCTGAAATTGCAGGCATTTACCATCACACCTGATTTGTTTTACTTTACTTGTAAACTTGTGCATGAAATTATATGCATTTATGGGTTACTGTGATAGTTACTGTTCTCTCATTGCTGAGACAAAATACCTGACACCCAAAATTAAAGAAAGAAAGGTTTATTTAGCTCACAGTTCATGGAGGTTTTAGTTCATAATCAGCTGGCTCCAAGGCAGGTGGCACTTGGCAGACGGGCAACAACTGATGGTGGCAGAAGACAGCAAAAGTAACAAAGAAGACCCAGAGAAGACTCTTTCTATCCCTTATATTGCAAACAGGCTAACCACCCTAGAAAAGGTGTAGCACTCATACCTTTAATACTTGGCACTGTGCCAAGCCAATCAGTGGACTAATAACACACTCTTAATCCCAGTTTCACACATTCTAGATTCAGCCACCTCTGAAAAGTATGAGACTTTGAGGAGGACATTTAGACATAAACCATAACAACTGCCAAGTGCTATTTCAACGCATATATACATTGTGTAGCATTTTAATCAGGGCAAGCATTTGAAATGTATTGACTTGATTTTTAAATAAAAGGAGTCAAGTAAAAAAAGACCTCAGTGCCACAAATATTAATGCATATTTCCCATTCAGTAATAGTAAGCAATGTTTAATTTATGAATCATAATGGGCATCCCTGTTTCAGAAACTAATTAAATTTGACCTCAATACACATTCATAATAAGAAATCAACAAATGGCAGTTAGGGAAAGCAAAACAGATCTTGACATAGTAACCGAATGATATTAACATTTTCAGGCAATGGAAATACCAGATGATAAGTAATCTAACCAAATGCACAATTATAGCACTAATGCTGGCAATGTAAGCTTGATGTATACAAAATAAAGACTGGTTTTGTGTTATCAGAATGACACCAAAGGATGAGCCAACTAAATCACATAGATGATGCAGTCAATGACTAATTAGTTGTTCATTAGTCCTTAAAAATAAGCAATCTTTAACAAAGTCAGTTGCCATTTCCATTATGAATGGGGATTCCTTTATTGTTATAGAGGAAGAATGAACAGTTGGTTCTTTTAAATTGTTTTTCTTTGGCATCTAGAAGAAACAGAGTGTAATTTCAGATTTAAATCACTCTAGCCACGTGGTATTATATAGAATACAGGTAAAATGTAGTGGCTAGTAAATTAACTTTTCCCAGTATAGATAAACACAGACTAATTTCAAACTCTCAGGAAGTGCCTTCCTCTTAGAAAATTTTGTTTGAAAGCCATGGCATCCATCCATGTTGTACAGTTGCCCATGAGTTACTCTAATGGGAGAAAGACTTGGCTTTCTTTGAAAGTAGCAGTTCCAGCTCCACTTCATCATGGGACAAATAAAGATCATGCCCTAGGTTTTTACCCATTAAGTGAGAGGAATCAGACTACTGATCCTTGTCTCTGTACTGAACTTATCACCAGGTGCTCACATGAGCAGAAGTTAAACAGTTGTGGTTGGTTTCCTGTCTTTCTGATTGCCCACCTGATCTGTTATGCAGTTTCAAGTTCTTGTCACTGACCCTTTAAAATGTAGCATGATCTTGAACCCAGTCTTGTTAGGAGCTCTGCTAACCTGATCAAAGCATTGTGTCTATGCTCATCTCCTCCTATCTTGATCCAACAACTCCTTGTATCCATGAGAACACTTAGTTGACAATAATTAGAAAAAAACACACTATTTTCAATTTTCTAATGGAAAAGTGACTTTGTTTTGTTCACAGGAATTTAAATTTCAAATGTAGGGTTTGCTTTAGGAATGTCCTGATCTAGCAGCACAAACAAGATCACCAGGACTTGTCTCCATTTCTCTCAGCTCTTTTTCATCTGTGTTTTTCCTAAGCTAAGCATGCTCAAAATGCTACAGCAGACAGTCACTCTCAGCTCTGAGTTACACACTCAAAGTTCATTGACTCTGGTTGGCATGTGATGGTGTTAAGGCAAACACCAAAACACAGAGATTAATCCTGTGCCATTTTAAAAAATCAGTTTGCTCAAACCATAAATACGTGAAATTGATTCTGAGTAAAAAAACACAACCACCATTCACTACAAGGGCTGATCCAAAAATATGATGTGTGTTTAAATAAAAAAAATATATATATATAATAAAGACACATTGCCATTAATCCCCCTCAGAATACTCCCCATTGCTTTGAACACTTATCTCATCATGCTGGCCACTTTCTAAACTAGTACTAGAGGGTTCTCTTTTTTGGGTGTCTTCATAGGTGTGATCAAAAACAGGGTGAATGTTGCTGCCAAATGCCATTCAATGGGAAGGCAGGCTTGCAAAAGCATCATGATCTGTCCGTATCCACGTTCCTCAGCAGATCTGACAACATGCAACTCCAGGGTCTTCCCAGAATCATAAAGGCATGAAAGGTGAAAGTTTTGAATTGATTCAGGATATTTGGTTAACCAAGTCAGCTAAAGGCACTCACAAACAGGACTTCCAGAGCTGTTTTAAAGAGTTTCAAGAACAATGGGTGCGATTTGTGAATCTGCATAGATTAAAGTTTTCTTTCTGTGTTGAAAAGTTCTATAGATTTTGACAACTGCATAGTGTCATGTGTCTACAATTATAGTATCATATCATAAAAAATTGATTCACTGCTATAAAGCAGTCCCAGTACTTAACTTATTCCCTTTCCTACTTCCCTTTCAACCCTTGGCTA
>RJWM01041509.1:0-14835 GCA_004363535.1 Dasyprocta punctata | reverse complement strand
GACAGGGTCTCACTATGTAGTCCTGGTTAGCCTTGAACTCATTGTGTAGCACAGGCTGAACTTGAACTCACAGAATCCTCCTGCCTCAGCCTCAGGAGTGCTGGGATTACAAGTGTGCACCACTATGCCTGGTTTCACTATCAACCTTATCATCATAGTGTAATGTTGACAGTATCAGTACTACTTTTCTTTTCTTCTCAATGTAGGAAGCCAATGTCATGTCCTTCTAAAATCCAAAGATTGTACTCTACATTTCTCCATTGTGAACTTGCAATATTTTTTCAGGAATCTCTCTTTGTTCTTATGAATAGTTCCTGTGCTGATCTACTGGTGTTCTTTAACCAAACATAACATCAATGGATAGCTAGTGACCCAATTGTCAAATGTGGCATTTGGGTCACTTTTTGAAACAGCATCACACATTTTATCACTGCACGGAGAAAGACCTGGCGGCTGAGTTCCAGGATAGATTTCTAAATTCAAGGTGTAAAGTGTCTTCACATCTTCCAGGGCATATGTTTTCATATTGTACTTGGAGGTTTTAGTTGGCGTATTTTGCCAGAAGCTTTAACAATGATGGAATGATGCAGGTTGCTCATCAGCTGTCGGGTGTTCAGGCAGCACGTGAATCGCTCCACAGTTTGAAACAAAGCTTTCAAAAAGTGAGCGAACAGCAGCCAAATTGTTCTATCTGCTTTCTTTTCATCAAAACGTAGGCAGTTTTGAAGGAAACTAAATCTCTTGAGTGTCAGTATTGATCTAAAAATCTCAACCCACGTCTGTCACTTCTCCATAGAGCCTTCAGAGTCTGACATTACAGTGATAAAGTCCTGCCATCCAGGCTTTTAGTTCAGGCAGTGAGGTGTCATGCTACATATATTTTTCAGCATTGCTGTTGGTGCATACGGAATGTCTTCTTTGTATTTCATTATTACTGTATTTCTCAACATCTTGTACCATATCATCTGGTACAATTTCCAACCTTGAATCAGTGTTGGCATTCCATCTAATAGGTGTCACCCCTGGCAAGAACCTAATAACATTTTCTGACCTAGTTCTAAAGTTGGACCATTCAGGTATACATGACCATTTCGTAGTGTTTGACTAGTCCCATATTTATTTACATTACTGTTTTCTTCTTCATCCGAATCAAGGTCTTCATCCTGTACTCCTCTATCTGGCATATCTTGCTCCATCCCACTGTTGTAACCTCTTCCGCTTATGTGGTTCAAGTCATCATAGATAGCTGATGATTCACTGTCAGCCTCCTCCCTAGACTGTAAAAGTGGGTTTTCATGTGACATTGTACTGAAATGGGCTAATTCTACAAGAAAAATAAAAAGAAAACATTTTATACAACTAATTATAAATACACGAAAATGTACCGTGGCACGTAATGTTGGTAAAATTCACCTGTTAACACTTTGACACACATGCATACACCTTGCCTTTCCTCTACCAAGTGGGTGAACACAGAGATTGCTTCCTGTGTTACTCCAGTGCTGAGATGCAAAATGAGCAACAAACTCACTGAAAGAGGAACTGATTACCTTTCCCAGCAGCATTGGGAAAAAAATGAAGTACTTAGGAATCAATCTAACAAAGGAAGTAAAAGATCTATACATTAAAACTATAGTACTCTAAAAAGGTAGATTGATAAGAATCTCAGAAAATGGAATGATATCCCTTGCTTATGGGTAGGAAAAACCAACATAGTGAAAATGGCCATACTCCTGAAATTGTTATACAGATTTAATGGACTTCCAATCAAAGTACCATTAGCATACCACACAGATCTAGAGAAAACATTCTTAAAATTCATTTGGAACCAGAAGAGACCTGGAATAGCAAAGGCAATCCTGGGCAACAAGACAAGACAGGAGGCATCACAATCCCTGACTTGAAATCATACTATGGAGATGCTGTGATAAAAACAGCATGGTACTGGCAAAAGAAAAAAGAAAAAAAACAATGGACCTGAGGATCATTGAAGCAGGTTAGAAGAACCAGAAAAAGCTCCAAACACACTCTGTCACCTTATCTTTGACAAAGGAGCAAAGACATTCCACTGGAAGAAAGACAGCCTCTTTAACACATGGTGCTGGAAACACTGGCTTCCCGAAAGCAGCAGTCTTGCTGCCTTGTGACTGCTCCATAGTGGTGACCTGTTGGTTGTGGTGCATTTGCAAACCAGTGTAATACCCCACAGTAGAAGCTGATCCTAAAAAATGTGCCAAAGAAAATGAACTATAACAGTAGCTTCCATGTGCATTTGTGACTTTATCAACAGCCTTCTAGAAATCTCCCCAGCAAGGAACTGCTGAAATAAAGGAAGTCCTAACGTGTCGGAAGCATCAGGATTGCCCACCATTTGTCCCTCCAGCTCATACCTTCTTGCCTCAGTGAGCTCTTGCTTATTTAGGAAAGCACAGTGCTAGACTCGAAGCCTGAGGGTGGGCAAACATTACCAGGCATGCGTCAGGGGACAGGCAGGTGGGAGGCAGCTTGTGGAGGGAGAGAGACACTTCATGTATCCAGTGTATAGAAGTGATTATTGAAAAAAATCAATCAAGGTTATCAACACTAATGTTGTTGTCAAGAAATTACCTTCTTGCTTATTTTTGCTCTTTAGTCTGGATGCTAAGTATTGCTTGCTAAACTACAAATAATCTCACATTATTCACAAATCATAGTTGTGTGGTAGGGGAAAAATTCCAGCCATGTGAATATTCCTCATGGTCTCTCACGTCTCTGTGGTTCTTTGCCCCTTTTGCCGGTTTTATGGTCTCTTTTTGTACCATTATAGTTCATATTCCTCAGATGTGCGTGTTCCTTTGCATTCCATCACCTTACATTTTTGGAAGGTATAATTATCCATAGCATAAGTGGTAATTATCTGATACACAGACATCAATAGTAACATCACCCGAATCACCCAGTAAATGTTACGGTGGGAATCTGAAGTCACTGAGCATTCACTTCTCATTTTATTAGCACTTGTGGCACTATCTGTGACAAGTGAAAGGAAAGCTCTCAAAACAGTGCAAGTGACTCGTCAGCATGTAGGTGACATCTCTTCTACAGCTACGTTCATGACATTTGTCTATTTTTTTTCAATAATTCAGTTCCTACTGTTGGATTAGTCCAGTGGGCTGTTTATTAATGAAAGTTTGAACTATTGCAATCACGGGAGAAAAATGGATTTATTGTAGTAATCTATCCATAGGCAGTTTATCTCATCAGAAATACATAAAGGCTCTTTCATGGAAATAACAGGCTGCTTATACAGTCTGTTTTCTTTCTTTAGTTTAGGCATGCTTTGTAATTATGTTGAATTATTATTGCACTACAATTCATGATCCTGTCAGACTTTCTGAGCCTTTCTGTCGTGTGACTTTTCATTTGTTTTAATAATAGACTTCAAGTAATTTTAGGAAACACAGCTGTTCTTGTGAAGAAAAAATATCGTATTTGGAATCAGCTTCGAGAGATTATTTCTAGTTCTTTGCCATTGCTCATCTTTGTTTTAAAACAATTTTATTTTCTATGTTTCTATATATATAAAATCTCCACAAATATCTGCCATATGCTACCTACTTGTATATACATAGTCACTTCTTAAAATTCATGCTATTTTACTGTTCTTTTTATTTTTTGCAGCTGTTGTTAATTTTCTTGCATTATTATATTATAATTGACACTAGATGTATTTCTCTCAATGTTTTTTTATTTTTTATCTTCATCGATTTCATTTTTCATCTTAGATGATTTCGCAGTCAATTTTTCATATTATTCACCTTGTGATGTTTTTAAAGGACTTTATTAATGTGACTAAATGAAGACTGTTAACGTGGGGGAAATTATGATTTATTCACGTGATCACACAACTCCTAATGAAGGAGACCGGCGATCGGAGACCACAGTTGTGGCCATAATGAAGCAAGCATGATGCTGCATTGGTGAGAGGAAGGACCAAGGCTCGGTAAATGCAGATGTCCTCCAGATGCCAGCAAAGCCAGGAAATGAATTCTCCTCTCAGTGTCTGTGAAGAGCCAGCCCTGCAGACACAGACGCTGAATTTAGCCCAGCAAAACTGATTTTGATCTAAGATAATACACTTGTGCTGTCTTAAGCCACTATGCTGGTGACTTGGTTACAGTAGATGAACAGTTCTTAACATCTTCCCTCCCAAATCCTTTTGGGGAGGTGTCTGCTCATACATTGTTTTCTTCCTAGTCTAATTTATTTCACTGTTTCTACGTATGAAAATGTCAAACTAATCAGCCAGTTTTCATAAAATAATCTCTCTTTAAAAGTTAATCTTAGTAAAGAAACTGAAAAAATTATGTCTTTAGTAGCTAAAAAATACTATGTTCCCATCTCTTTTTCTATTATTTTCAAAATGTACCTGAAATTGAAAAGTCATATAATTTTCCTTTGATATTTTCTTCTTTACCTCTTTCCTTCTAATCTACAGTGTTCAGAAGCACTAGTGATTAAATTTCACAAGTCATAGTATTGCATTAGCCGTGAGGTATGATAAGTGTTCGACCTTTCTTTTTCTAGTAACTTGGTTATTATCATCAATGGACATTAGAACTAGACTAGGAGACTAGGAGACTGGAAGGGTCTTATTTTCCCTTTGTATTTGTCACTTTTCCCTGACTGGGACAAAATACTTGACATACACAAGTAAAAGGGGCAAAGATTTGTTTGGGCTCAGTGTTGCAGAGTCCCAGGCACAGCAGGCGGGCTGGGGCAGGACCGTCCCGGGGACCCCTAGGCTGAGCCCCGCGCACACCTCCGCCCACCAGGAAGCAGGGCCTTTGGGAAGAGCCGGAGAGCGCGGGCCGGGGCCAGGCAGGGTCAGCAAGGCCGCCGGCCACCACCGCTGCTCCAGCCCGCCCCACCTCCCGCTGGCCGGCCGTTAGTTGGCCCACTCCGCCTTCCCGGGAAACCCCTGCGCGAGGAGCGGCCCCAGGACTGACCTCGGGCTGCCCGGCCCCAGGACCCGCGGGCGGTGAGGCGCCCCTGCAGTTTATGTCACCATAGCAGCCGCGGGGACCCAGCCTGAGCGCCGGGGGCGGGGACCGCTGGGCCGGGGCGGTATTTAATACCATTCATGATATGGCGTTAAATATCATTTGACGAAAACCCTTCAAAAATGAAGTTTTGAGAAAAATCACTATAATATAAGGTAAGAGCTTTCAGTGGCCTTCTTTAACATTGCAGTTCATCTGCGATACTTCTCATCTTCCGAAAATCTAAATTTTGAAGCCTTTCAAATCATGCTTATTACAACCGTGTGGACCTAACTGTAATTAGAATGCTTCCAGAGGCCCTGAGAAGCCATCGGCTGTATTTCCTTGAACGCTATCTTTTATCATAATGCAGGCAAATGGCAGCGAGTCCGGTTGGCTGGATACGTGGGAGTGAGGTGACGTCCTGGACAGCCCGTAAGAGTGTTACGAAATGTGTAATAGTGCTGCAAAACGTAGGTCAGCAGCTCTTAATAGCAAAATATCATGAATGAAACTGCACTGGTTATAATGTCATGTTGGGAAAAGTTTTATTGCCTCGAAGATGCAGTTTAATTTGGGTATTAATTGGTACTGAAAAATTTGGAGGCTATCCATTTCCCAGATAGTGACTAATAGTGTGCTATTTAGATGGAACAATGAATAGTGTTTATCACTAAGTACTTTAAAAACAATTAACTAATTTCCCACTGATAAAAGTAATATGTTTCTGGTGGGACTTTGTTCATGGCAAGATAAATGATAGAGCTATAATTATTGTGGTTGGATAATTGAAAATGAAAATAAATAGGTTTCAAAGATAGTTACCTCAATATAGAGCTTTCGAAATGCCAATAACTAGCAAATATTTTGAAATTCTCATTAAACATTAACCAAAGCATAGTAAGTGATGATTTTTTCCACTTTTTAATGAGTCATGAATTCAAAAAATTACCTTTTATGGTAAAATTTTAAAACATCTTAAAACATATTTCTGCTTGCTATAATGTGTTGAAACAACAGTTCATTAATGACAGAAAACATGTTTTATCCTCTTTCAAAATGAAATAATAAGGTCTCATAATTAAGTTTGATACAATGAGTGAGATAAAGAAGCAGGTTATTGCTAGTTTTGAGTGATGCCCCTTGGAGTATGACCAGGATGAAGAGCTATTAAAAATAAATTTAGAATTAGAAAAGCGATCTGAGTCAGGTGCATGCCTGTGATCCTAGCTTCTGGGGAGGCTGAGGCAGGAGGGTAGTAAGCTTGGGGCCAGCTTGGCCAAGTTAGTCTCTATCCCAAAATGAAAAAAATAAAATGTAGTTTAGTTACTAAGTACTAAGTGGGGCAGAAAGAGAGGGAGGGAGGTATAGGGAGAGAAAGAGAGACACAGAGAGAGAGAGAGAGAGAGAGACAGACAGACAGACAGACAGACAGACAGACAGAGACAGAGAGGAGATCTGATTTATTTTTATGCAGTGTATTACACTTTTAACATTGTGCCCTAAAGGGAGAGGACCTGAAGAGGTGGTACAGATGTATTTAGTACTGTGTACTGTGTTGACCTTTATTAATGAGAAGTACATTACTACTGAGAATAATAGTTTCATCGATTGTGACAAATGTATCACTCTGGTGCAGGGTTGGTTGTGTGCAAAGTATACATAGGAAATCTTCAGATATTCTGTCCAAATGTACTGCAAACTTAGTACTGCTCTAAAATACATAGTCTAATATTAAAAAGTGAATGCAAAAAGAACAATACATAAGTAAAGTTAGAGTAGTTTAAGGTGACACGTGTTGCCCATAATTCATGCCGTCCACAAGACTTTTGGTGACCAAAAGATTGTCTATCTCTCAGCAGTCCACCTCTTCTTTTCTTGGCATTCCTAGACTTTTTATGGTATCTGTGTAACCTCTGTCAATGTGTCATGTAGTAGGCGTCCTACAGTACATAGCCTTTTCAAATTGACTTCTTTCACTGAAATATATATATATATTTTAAATATATATATTTTTAAATTTATATATATATTTTTGAATTTATATATATTTTAAATATATATATATTTTAGATATATATATATATTTAAGTTTTCTCCACATCTTTGCATGCTTTGATGATTTGTGTTTTTAGCACTGAACAATATTACATTTGTCCCAATTTACCACAAATTATTTATCCATTCACCTACTGGAGGACACAGTGGTTGCTTCCAAGTTTTGGCAATTACGAATGTAACTTCACTAGACAGGATTTTGTTGTCGTTTTTTATGTTCTTTTTCATCTACTTCAGGAAGATACCAAGGAGCCTGACTGCTGAGTCATGTGGTAAGAGTGCCTTTAGTTTTGTAGGAAGGAATTTATAGCTCATTGAAAGCGCCATACCATTTTATTTCATCAGTGATCGGTGGGTGTTCCTGTTGCACTAGGTCCTTGGCAGAATTAGGTGTCATCTGCATGCTGGATGTTGGTCGCTCCTTCAGGCGTGTGGTGGTATCTCCTGGGTGTTTTCATTTCTATCCCCCTGGTGACACGTGCTGAGCATCCTTTCATATGTTTATTTTCCATCTTTTTATCTTCCTTGATGAAGTGTATGTGCATGTGACTTGTTTTCTTAATTTCGCATTTCAAGAGTTCTTTTTGTATTTCTTGTCTTGATTTTAAATTCTGACTCTCCACTGATTACACCCAAACCGCTGTCTGTTTGGCCTCTTTCTTAGCGGTGATCTTGACAGTTTTTGTCATTTTGGGTTGCTTGATGCTTAGCAGTTCCTTTGCATCTTTGATAAAATTGCTTAAGAGCCAGTGACCTTTTCCTCCCCCTTCTCTCACATCACCAGCTGTCAAAATTCTGCCTTCTCTTCAGTAACCCCCTCCAACTCCTGGTTTTTCCTGGCCCCTGATCTTTAAAGAGATTGTTTATTCTCTCCAGGAGCGTCATTGTGTTTGCACTAGCTTTTGGGTCTTAGCAGACAACTGAAGGATACAGTCCTCCAGGGGGTCCCTCTCAGGTGCGGTGCGTGG
The DNA here is from genome assembly GCA_004363535.1 of Dasyprocta punctata. Classification (NCBI taxonomy): domain Eukaryota; kingdom Metazoa; phylum Chordata; class Mammalia; order Rodentia; family Dasyproctidae; genus Dasyprocta; species Dasyprocta punctata. The sequence continues at coordinate 6,788 of RJWM01041509.1, read as the reverse complement.
ACTTTGGAACATGGGGTGCTGCTAAATGTGCAAATGGATTGTTTACCATAGCACTGCTGAGCCAGTTGTTCTCAAACTTCCTTAATGAGTAAAATGAGTCTCAACGTTACAGCAGCTGGGCGGCTCATTCTCTTGGTCCACAATGGAAGTTTGCGTTATTAATGTAGCTTCTCAGTGAAATCTAAATAGTCCAGAGATCTTAGATTTGTTTACTAGTCCTCTGTTGTATTGGCCTCTGTGTGACAAGTACCTAACATAATGTTTCATATCTAGTAATGACGGTTATGGGAATATTTAATAGCCAATAAAAGCATCCAGCTAGGAGAAATGAAATGCTTTTAATAGCAATGTCAACATTTTCGAAGTGATGGTAATAATATGAATAATTAATATGCTAAAAATAATGTTTGGAGTACTCACCTTGTTCAGGGTTTCTTGCTTAGTCATAGCAGTTCATTTAATTCTTAGGAAAACCAGGCACTCACTTAATGCATGAGATCTTGAGGCTCTGAGAAATTAAATAACTTCCGTTAGGTAAGATAAATAATGTGGCACATAATTCAAATCTGGATATTTTAAACATCTAACATTTTTCAGGACCAAGGGCAGGTGCCACTCCTTTGGTGAGTTTTAACTGATCCCTAGTCCGTTAGACATTTCTTTGCAAACTGGTTTTCTTTGCATACCCTTTTTTGTTTCCTATTTGACTGTTTCGTAAAATGTCTTGTAGCTATTTCTGTAAAGGTTGAGGGTACTCATACTGTGTCTTTAGTACCCAGAGCATGCAAGGGAATTCATGGCTAATAAGTAATTTGTGAATGAATGACTAAACCAACCAATCACCTTGGGATTGGAAGTAATTTAAATATTTCTCTAACTGTGTTTGATGTGTTCTGTAGCCATATTCCCAAAGACATAAAAGGGAGAGGAAATGAATTCATATAGTAGGTTCTATATTAGTTTTACACTATTTTATTTAATCTTCCCATTAATATATTAGTCCATATTAAGTTTTTTTTTTGAAAAAATATGTGTTGATGAGCTTTGCAGCTGACACCCATAACTTAAAGTTCATTCAGCTCAGGTCCAAAGGTTTCAGTCCAGGCTGGGCTGGCTCCAGAGGAAGAACCCAGGAGCAGATGTAGCCCCAAGGCCACGCCTCCAGGGTACACCCAGCACCTACAGTACTATTTCACTGATCCCCAGGGTAGCTCTCAAGCCAACCAAGTTGACAGTCATGATTCATCATCACTACCTTTGTCATGAAACTGAGTGCCAGGGGTTGAGATATCTGCTCTCAGACCAAGCTTCTAAGGTTCAGCTTGGAGATTTAAACCTGGACCTTTACAGTTTCAAGCCTACGCTGACCTCCTATCGCTCGGCTTTCTGCCTAGGACGTTAATGTAACCTTGGAAAAATCATTCGTGGTGGTGTCTGGAATAAAAGGGCACTTGACTGTGAATCAAAATGCTCCATCCTTCTGTCTGCTACAGCTGGGCTTGATTTGGGCGAGGTGTCTGGTGCTGAGCAGGTCTGCTCTGGGTCACACGCCGCCTTCTGGTGCTGGTGGTGCTTTGGGTTTGGGTGCCGATAAGTGACATTAAGATATTCTTGCATTATGTGGAAACCCCGACTAAACTTCAGGAAAGATTCAGGGAACTAAGCCACACGGACCAACACTATTAAAATTGCTATCGTGATTCTTTAAGGAAAAGCTAACTTTGCTATATAATTTCAGATGAATTCGCTCTGTATATGGTTTGGAAATAGGTAGAACATAGACTTGTGGCCCCAAATGTCTGTGTGTATTGTGGAAATTTTAAGTAGAATTCAGTACAGTGCAAAATTAATTTCTGAACTTTAGCTCAAGATATTATAAGTGACTTATTTTGTAATTATGCAAGATATACTGAAGGAAAAGTTAGCATTACCTTAATGCCTGCCAGATATCTTGAATATTGTTATAAATTGTTGATATAAATGTCCTTGACAATTACTGATAAACAAACCAGTACATATTCTGAAAGGTAATCATTTTTTCTACCAAATACCAATACAGTTTTAATAATTCCATCTGTTTACATGTGTGTGACATTCTATTAAGCTAAGAAAATTTCATATTAGGATAAAATACAGCATCCTTTTTCTAGGCCACAGTGGCAGAATTTTTCAGGAACTATATCCAAATAATGTTGAGTGACTTTTATCCAGTACGGATGGTCTCTAAGGTGTTATTTTATTTCTTTTCCATTCATTTCTATTTCTCAATAGGATTTGAAGTATATAATAATTTAAACATATAAGGAAATCATTGAAAGTAACTTTAGCATTTTGAAACTATTTACATATGATTTTTAAGAATCAATCGAAATTATGTGTTGTCTTCCCACATTCTTTATGTTTAATTAACATGCACCAGGTGTACATACTATGGGTGCAATATAATATTTCACTACATGTACACGCTGTGTAGTGACTGGATCAGTTTTACTGCTTTATCTACTACCTCAGTGTGTTGAGATTTTTTATAAAACACCAAGTTTGAGTTACTATATGATGCAGGCAGACTGAATCTTGCTTCACTACCTGTAGTTCAGTAAACATACACCATTATTTAGTGTCTTACCTTTCTCCAAGTGCCATACAGAATCTGGATATAAAAACAAGATTATACTTATGAGCATAGGCATGTGAATTTATGAAGCTTTTGTAGAGTCTGTGCTCATTGCATATGGTTGATTTCGTAGCATATGTATAGTGCATGCATTTATGTCTCATGGAAATGTTTTCAGTTATTATTTAATAAGACATGATGTGCTGTTTCTTCCTATTTATTTGAAGTTTGATTTGATGTTATGATCTAATTCATTTTGATCTGATCAAAAGGGTTTAGAATGATAGCATTACATAAATGTTAGGTTATTGAAAGGCACTGAAGCCCCCTATTCCTTATGTCTTGAACACTTCTGTGTATATTCTGAATGTAGTAGAAGTTAGAATCAGAAGACCTGAGCATGCGCCCTCAATGCTGAATGTGCTGTGCACCCGCATAACCCAGCGTGTGTGGGGTCCATCCTCAGTGGTGTGTGTGTGAATGTATTATGGTGCAACAAATGTGCCTGGGTTCATATATTTTTACAATCACTAGGTCTTGACAAAATTCAGCTCACCAAAGTCTTAAAATTAAAATCCTTACAGCTCAATAACTGATTGGATAACCAAATATTTAGTAAATTTAAAAATATTTTTCAACTGTAGTTGAATTTCCATACTAATACCGTTAGGAATTTTGCACTCATCCTAATCTGTTCTGCAGCATCCAGAGCTCTTCCTGACTGTCTACTTCAGATTCTCTGCAGTCATGTACAGGCAGAGCATTGCAGCCTTACTCTGACCTCCTCAAGCATACAGTCACCCTCTGTGTCTGCAGGTTCTGCATCTGTGGATTCAACCAACTGCAGATGGAAAATATCTGAAAAAACATTGCATCTGTACTGAACGTGAACAGATATTTTTCTTGTGACCATTCCCTAGACATCGCTTTATGACAACTACTTACCTGACAATTATATTGTACTAAGGGTTATAAATAATTGAGATGATTTGAACTATACAAGAGGAACCAGCCTGGGTGGTGCACACCTGTAATCCCAGCACTTGGGAGGCTGAGGCAGGAAGACTGAGTTCAAAGCCAGTTCAGGGTACTTAGTGAGTTCAGGCTTCAGCCTGAGCTACATAGTGAGACCTTGTCTTATGAAACAAAACAGCAACAACAAAGAAGTATGCAGGAGGGCTGTGTAGTTTATAAGTAAATGCTATATTACTTTTTGGAAAGGACTTGAACATCTGCAGATTTTAGTATCCCCAAGGAGTATTGGAACGAATTTCTGGTAGATATCAGGAGACTATCGTGTGACTGAATGTATCATGTATAACATATGCATATGTGCAATATTATATTTTTAGTTTGCTCCTGTGTTACTTTTTTCTCATTGCTGAGTCAAAACACCTGATGCCCAAAATTAAGGAAGGAAAGATTTATTTAGCTCACAGTTTGTAGAAGTTTCAGTCCATAATCAGCTGGCTCCAAGGCAGAGTGGCATGGCTGAGGAGCAACAGTTTAAGAGGGCACTAGACAGCAAGAGCAAAAAGAGCAAAAGGAGGAAAGAACAAGACTCTTTCCCTCCCCTCTGTTGTATACAGGCTACCCACCCTAGGGTGGGTCATTTGCTTCCACACCATTTCCATGTACTCCTCTTGCACAGGCTCAGGATGTTAGAAAATGAGTACCTTGGACTCCTGTTGAGTCACTTAGTTAAGTTTCTAAACTTCTCAAATTGACATAATGAGTCAACCTTACAACATTCTGAAGTGTAAACAGCTACTCTAGGGCATGTCGTGTACACCTTAGGGTGTAGAACTCCTGAGTTACTTAAGCTTCTAAACTTCTCAGGTTGGCACAGTGTATCATCCATTAAAGTTCCTTAGCAAAGGACAACTGGAAATATTTTCCCTGTTTCTTACCTACTCTTATGTATATTTTGTCATACTTTTTCTCCTGTTTCAATGATAATACCACCTAACCAACTGGAATTATTGGTATTTGTATAAATGTAATGCACTTAGTAGTAAACATATATTTTGACATTTGAACTAGTGAGTGCTATGAAATATTGGTAGCGAGTAATTAGACACAAGAGTATTTTTGTCCTACAAATTGAGCTGTCACTTAGTAATCGATCTGGTGTGACCATGGTTGATGTTAGAAAAAGGAAAGTATTGGTGTTATCAATCATTAAAACTTCTATTCTGGTGCAGAGCATGTTCCTATAAATAGCAAGGAGCACACATGCATACATCTATTATATTCATAAATAAAATAGCAATAACTGCACACATTCCTTTACTCACTCTCTTCTAGGACTACAGAGTGAACATCTTCCTGAGACAAAAATGGAACGATCCCCGGCTGAAGCTCCCCAGTGACTTTCGGGGCTCGGATGCGCTCACGGTGGACCCCACGATGTACAAGTGTTTATGGAAACCTGATTTATTTTTTGCAAATGAAAAAAGTGCCAATTTCCATGACGTAACCCAGGAAAACATACTTCTGTTTATTTTCCGGGATGGAGATGTCCTTGTCAGCATGAGGTGCTCTTTTGTGTATTTGCACATTTATACCTTCCCTTTCTGATTCGCAGACTGCAGAGACGTGGACTGTGTAAGTTCTTATCTCCCTGTTTCTGCTTTCAGGCTGTCTATTACTCTTTCCTGCCCTCTGGACCTAACTCTGTTCCCCATGGATACACAACGTTGCAAGATGCAGCTGGAGAGCTGTAAGTAACTGGGACTGTGAGTGCCTCTGGGAATGAAGTGCGTACATCTCAGTAATACATTCTGCTAATGCTTTTGATCGCACATAGCCACTCACATAATTTTAGAGAAATTGGAGTGACTTTGTACTATATTAATTTTTATTAAGATAGGCACATCCTTTTGATTAGAGTCTGGTTTTAGTTCAACTGACGTAAGTATATATACTTTTAACTCATTCTGATTGCCATCTTAATTTCAATGAGTTCTACTGCAAAGGTAATGAAGGAAATGGAGCCCTAATTAAAATAACTTCCTTGATGTTAAAACCACATTTTCATAGCAAAGGATTGGGAAAACATTATAAATATTCTGCAAATCTAGGCAAGTATTCATTTTCTGTAGGTAAAATATAGCTTTTTAAACGAACTTATATTTTAATGGCTTTATGAATATATACATATAACTATATATAATCAGGTTTTAAAATATTCACCAAATGTATTTGTGGAAATTTTCTATATAAATGTTAACTTGCTGTGATAATTATCCTGTATAAACTGAAAAATTAATACTAATATCATAAGGACTCTAGCCTGATTACCTGTATACCATGTTCTGTTTCTGCAGAGTAAAAAAGAATAATAACATTATAAAATCCTTATTATAGTTTATGCTTCAAGTTATTTCATGGTTTTTGTCATTTTTAAAAAACATATGTGGAAATAGATCCTAAATGTTGACAGTTTTTTCCCCTTCTAACTATAAAAAGAGATTTTGCACATGTAAGTATATGTGTATACATGTTTTTTATTTGTGTTATCTATATAAGTATGTGGATACATATGTTTGTCAATATTTGTTTATATCAAAAATTTCAACTGTGTCTTCACGTGTTAATTCTGTTTACTAGATGTTCGAAAGTATTGTTTTAAATTGTAGATGTGCTTTAGGTTTCAACTCCTTTAGGAAAGTTTGAAGTGATTTCAAAACATTAAGTGCCTAAATGCTTATATTTCTTTTCTTTTTTTTTTTTTTTTTTTTTGGCACCGGGGATTGAACTCACAACTTTGAGTCTGCCAGGGCAGGCGCTTAAGGCACTGAGTCAAACTCCTAGCCCCAGTTTTTTGAAGCAGGGTCACACTATGTAGCTTAGGCCGGCCTTGCGCTTGCGTTGTAGCCCAAGCTAGCCTGGAACTTACAACACCCTGCCTACCTCAGCCTCCGGAGCGCTGGGATTAAAGGCATGCACCACCACGCCCGGCTATATTTCTTTAAAAACAGTCAGGTAACATGTTGCGTGATGGTAAATGTGTACATTCAGAAATCTTCAGTCACATATTACCTTTTTATTCACGAGGGTAAAGAATTCAGACATAGCTGGGGATTTAGCTCAGTGGCACAAGTGCCTGCCTGGCAAGCACAAGGTTGTGAGTTTGATTCCCAGTACCAAGAAGCAAAAAAAAAAAAAAAAA
>RJWM01041508.1:0-15273 GCA_004363535.1 Dasyprocta punctata | reverse complement strand
GGCTTCTTCCACATTTCTGGATCCATTTGCCTCTGGGTTCGGTATGCTATATGTTTCTTTCTCTCTCCCCTCTACCACCTCTCTGCCTATGTTCTTTTCCTAATGATACTGTTATGGTAGATTCATTGTGTCAATTTCACAAGTTTAGGAGATTACCTAAGTGACTCAGCAGGAGACCAGGGTCCTCACTTTGTAAACATCCTGAGCCTGTGCAAGAGTCTGCATACAATATAAGGGAAGCAAAGAGGCTTGTTCTCCCCATTTTTGCTCTTGGTTGCTTTTGCTGTCTTCCACCACCATGAACGTCTGCTCTTCTGCCACACCACCTTGCCTTGGAGCCAGCTGATCATGGACTCCATAAATCTCCATAATCTGTGAGCTAAACAGACCTTTTCTCCCTTAATTGGGGGTGTTGGGTATTTTGTCTCCACAAGGAGAGAAAAGTAACTAAGACAGATACCCTTGTCCAGTCATTCTCCGGCTAGGGTGCACCGCTGAAAGCAGCAGCCACAGGATTTATTTGCTTAATCAATGCTTTGAATAGCAAGAGTAGTCTGTGAAATCCCGCTCTGTGCACGAACTTCTCACGTGTATCCAAAGGTGTCCTGTGAGTCTCACCAAGCCCACCTGAGGCGTGTACTTTCAAATGAAGGAAATGTGCAGCTATTAAAATTTGTTGATCTTTTCTTTCTAGAGGAAACCCGGTATCTGACCAATACCTTAAGTCTTCTGTAACAATGGCAGAAGCTGTTTCCACCTCCTCTGATGCCCATAGATCACCAGCCTGGTCCTTTTCTGGCTAAGCAATCTTGTTCAAAGCAAACCTGGAGCTGGGCGTGGTGGCGCACACCTTTAATCCCAGCACTCACGAGGCTGAGGTAGGAGGAGCGTTGTGAGTTCGAGGCCAGCTTGGGCTACAACGCGAGCACAAGGCCGGCCTGAGCTACACAGTGCGACCCTGCCTCAAAAAACCAGAGCCGGGAGTTTGGCTCAGTGACTTAAGCACCTGACAGGTGCAAGGTTGTGAGTTCAATCCCCGGTGCCGAAAAAAAAAAAAAAAAAAAAAAAAAAAAAACCTGGGACGAACTGAAAACAGAGGGAAAATAATGTCACCAAAGTGACTCTCAAAGCGGTAACAAATTTTCTGGGTGCTGGGTGTAGTTGTACATACCTGTGATCCCAGGACTCAGAAGGCTGAGTCAGGAGGATTTGCTGAGTTCAAGGCCTGCCTGGACTACATAGCAAGACCCTATCTCAAAAAAAGAAAGAAAGAAGGAAAGAAAGAAAGAAAGAAAGAAAGAAAGAAAGAAAGAAAGAAAGAAAAAGATTCTGAAGCATTTTCTACACACTCTCTTAGAAGAGCCCTAATATGATTGTCAAATGTTAAAAGTGTTGACCCAGACATTATTAACTCAACCTCTATTGACTTTGTCCTTTGTCCTCTCTCACTACTACATTCCCCAGAGTGGAAAATTTGATTCAGTGAATCAGAGTTAGCCAAATTTGTCCAAATGTATAGAAAATAGAAAAACCGTGCCCTCTATCTAACTACTCACTATGGATGGTTTAGTAAGTTGTAGTCCAGGATCATGAATCCTATTGGTATAGAACAAGATCAAATTTCTCATGGCTCCAACAACAGCAACAAAAAATTTCTTGTGCCCCGCCCCCCGTATGTGGTGTGGAATGAGCCAGATGCCATATACATGGAATTATTTGTTACTCATGGCACTTTGCCTATGGTTCAGCTTAAGAATTAAATTTTGATTTATCACTGTGAGTGCTTCACATCATGCTTGGTTATTATTATTTTATTATTTATTACTTGCTTTTTAGGAAAAAGTTGAAGCTTAAAGAAATGAATTGTATTTCTCAAGGCATGAGGTATAGAAGCCAGCTCTAGTCTAACCCTAATGTCTTCCATGTTTTTCACGTCAGCTCCCATTTCAGTGACGGCCCAATCCATCCATGAGAAGTGAAAAAAGAGCAATTTAATTTATAAATGTAAATTCTGTTCCTCTGAAGTATCACATTTACTCTTTGTCTTCTTTCAGCATTAAAATAATATCTTGCCTCATTTAAATAAGCTGGCATTCTCACATGAATCATCACTCAACATGTTTTTCTTCAAGATTTCCACTATAAAAGAACAACCTTCACTAAATTCTTCATTGGCATGGATATCTTCTAAAATGTCAATTCTCTACAGGGATAAAATAGATCCATCTCTATTTCTGTCTCCTATCCTAACAAAATCCAATTATGGTAGCAATGACTGCTCATCTGCTTACTATCAAGATCAGCCAGTATTGGACTTTCAAGATGACAGATGATTCAAGTGTCTCCAAATTACCCTTAGAGCAGGGCCTTCATGACTAACTTTTAGGCAAACTTTTGAGTGATTACTCTGAAAGTGTAAAATATTTTTACCAAAACTCATTTACATTTACAATATTCATGTGATGGAAAACAGTTAATTGATCTGATAAAATGATTCCAGTGTGTTCTTTTTTTTTTCCCACACGATGGTAGTATATTTTTAATTCTTTTTTAGTTATTCTACTAGGGGAGTAGAATTAATTCCATTCCTTGGTCCAAAGAATCCCTCTTTCCTCAGAGAAAAGAAATAAGTACCTGGATAGCCTTAGGATTTAGCCCAATTTGGGGTCATATTGATGCCAATGCTTAGAAAATGATTATATTAAATAAAATGAGTTTATTAAACAGCGTTTGGGAAATACAGATTATCAAGGTGGAGTATAGATATAGAATATAGATAATCAGTGGAGTGCAGAGGAGGCTAGCCTCCTACAACCTCTAGCAACAAACCACATTTGAGCAGGTACAGTCTGATTTACCTCCAGTCCATATGTTAATGAATCTTTGTAATAAAAATCACTACATGTATTCAATTTTATATTTCATTTTTAACCCAACTTTATATCATAAACATTTCATCATGTGTTTTTTTGAAACATCATTTTCAAAGTACTTGTAGGATTTAAGTAGATAAACAAGGTTTAACTCAATGACTGACTTATGATTTAATATTTTGGTGGTTGCCTAGTTTTCGGTACACATAATCATGTGGATTTTCTATGTTTAGCATTATATTGTTAGAGTTAAATCTTCAAAATAGAATTTTTGCTTCAAAAACATAAACAAATTTAACTTTTTGATAGATATTGTCAACTAGACAACCATATTTATACATTTCAGAGTCAAATCTAGGCAAAATTTTGACTTCTTCTCTTCCAAAATTCTTACTATCTCTTCCTCTTCTCTCTTCATTTGCCAACTCTTTTTCCCCAGTTTCCCACTGAGCTCTGGTCAACATGTGGGTCCTTTTCCACATCTTCTTTCCCCTGTTCCCCTCTGTGATAACTCTCCTGACTCTCTGACCGATCTTGAATCCCTTTCCCTGAAAAATTTGCTCTCTCTAAGTATTTATGGTGACATGATCACAGGAATTACCCATATCGCATATTTCCATCTTAACAAAAACCTTTTATGTTTTAGGCCAATTAAATAAGAAAAAGTGAGAATTGCACACTGCATGGTCAAAGCTTTGGGAAAGAAATTTAAGACAAGAACTCTCTGATGATGTCATTTATATTACACTACATAGGAAGTTGCCCATCTGCCTACTGGTTATGATGCATAGCTTTCTTTTCAACAGGCCAGTTTTGATAAATAATGATATTCTTCAGGACTTCTCACTTCATAGGCATCACAGTACCATTTAGGCAAATGGGAATTCTGACTCTCCTGGTAGGAGATTAAGGAGTAAACTGTTTCTCTTTGTAGTTCAGGAATAATCAGTGATTGACTTGACCGTGAAATTATCTGAACTGGCTTTAATTCATGATGTGTCAGTGATGGACTTCTAATCTTGCTCAGATGTCAGAAAATCAGTTGGTGGTTATTAATGTTTTCTTAGTAAAAATTTATTTGTTATTTACTTCAATATAAGGAAAAGAAACCCTTCATTCTTGGTGGGGAAGTTAACTAGTACAACCAGCATGGAAATCTGTATGAAAATTTCTCAAAAAACTAAAAACTGATAGGCCATTTGATCTAGCTTTTCCCTTTCTAAATATCTTTCTGAAAGAGTAAAAATATCATATCACTGTGATACATACATACTTGCATTTATAGCAGCACAATTCATAACAACCAAATCTTGGAAGTAGCATGAATGTCCATCGATTGATGAAAGGATTAAAAAATGTTCAGTTTACACACTGTGGAGTATACTCTGCCATAAACAATGATAAATTTAAATCATTCATAGAAAAAAGATGCACCTTGAGATCATAATATTAAGTAAAATAAATCAGACATGCAAGGTTAACAATTGCATGATTTATCTTTTGTGTGAAACCCCAATTATAAAGAAAAAAAACAAAAGATAAGTATTAGGAAATAGGTAGATTGATCTTTCTCAAATGGGAAAGGAATCAAGAGATGGAGGGAGGAGAGAGGAGGGAAAGAAGATGAAAAAAGGAATTAAGATGTATTATGCACCAATTTCATGCAAGAAATACAAGTAGTATGTAGTACAAACATTTACTAATAAAGCAAAAGGAAAAAATGAGAATAGACTTTATTGAATTAACTCTTGAAAATTGTTATTATGCAACTAAAGCCACTTCTAGCACTAGAAAAGAAAAACACACTAAAATGTTATGGTAAATTTGAGGATACAATATTCATCAGTTAGACTGGGATTGGAGATGATTTCCCTGTCTGGTCCCCAGTCCAAATTGTTTTAATATCAGTTTACAGTCTAAAATGTTAACAAATGATACACAAGGCCATACTCAAGTGTAAATCTTGCGGTGAGGGAGGAAACATCCTGTGCTTATCTGATCTGGTTGCTAGGTACCCACACTTTATGACTCAGATCTGAGGCACCAGCTGCAACATGAGATAGCAGGTTGAGGAAATGGCAATCCCGACCTGTTGAAAATGGATTGGAGGAAACTGTCCTAGGTTTTTTAGGTGGTTCAGACAAATGAGGCAAGGAAAACTCATTCAACCTTGGAAGATTATGAGGTGGCAGCCCAGTCAGGAACCATCTGGAACTTACTTTGAGCTGCCTGCCAAAGGGTATCTCAGACACAAACCAGTTAATGCCCTTTCCTGTTGTGTAACTACATTTCTGCCTTCCAAAGCCCACCCAACACTTATTTAAATAGAACTCAAAATGAATGAGCCATTTAACTTGATGTATTTTCCTTATGCAGAAAATAAAATATACAAGTAGTCAGACATAACACAGGAAATCACACTGGTCTCTTCCTGGATGTGGAGTCTTGACTTCCAACCAACAACTAACTTTGTAACCTAAGGTTGGTTGCTTACTATACCTCGGGATTTTCACATGATAAAGTGTGGAAAGCATACTTTATTACAGTAACTTCGTCCAGTATTTGGCCATAATATGTAGTCCATCAATGTTTGCTATTGCTAGTATCATTTTCTGGAAGTTCACAGGCAACTGATCTCAACTAAAAGAGAACATTTTCTACTTAATTCAACTTTGTCTTCCTAAATCCAGGAAACAAGAGTATAAGGAAGATACTAGATGTACTTTCATATTGAAAAACCTATGCTTTAGAATGATATGCCATCCAAATTTATCATGGAGCTTGAAATATGAGCAGTTAATATTCAAATATTCAAAAAACCCAGAATAATGGGATGACTAAGGTCTCTGTTTCCAGAACCATATAGAGCTGAATTTAAATGCCTCCTTTTTCACCTATTACAGAAGCAAATTACTTCCTTGTGCATTATTGGAAGATTAGGAATGGTAGTGGTATATACTGTACTGCATCTTGCAAAAACTGTAAGAAATAATTCATTCAATTGGAGAAGGCATGGAACCTGGAATATAAATTTTCCATAAATTTTTACCAAAAACAAATGTTTTTAAATTGGGAATTCAGAGGGAGAGGGGGAATTGTAAAGAAGTAGGACTATTTGGAAGAGTTTCCCTCCCCTACTCTTTCAACCAAGGCTGTCTTCTCTATCGGTTGAAGGATATTGTGACATAAGATCATGTAATGAATCTGCAAATATTGGGAATATTATAGATAAGTCCCATCTAAGATACTCTTTCTAACATAAAAGGATACAAACGTTACTCAAACTAAAAGCCTTCATATACCTCATTGAGAATTGTTACCAAACTGCTATTATCTTAGTAACATCAATATACAATTACCTGACATTTATAAAGTCATTTACTTTTCCACTATTGTTTTCCTCCATCAATGTCTCATACTTTGGAGAGGAAGTTTGAACTCATTACTTGCTAGTTTCTTCTGTTTCAAAGAGTCATTTTTTCTAACTTTTAACCTTTTCAAGGACTAAATTATTACTTTTCCAGGTGAGTTCTACTTATAAACTAGCATCTCCTTCAGTGTTTCTGGTTTCTTTATTGTTCAAGCTACTGAAAAGTCTCTTCATGGTATTTTTGCTATATATGTTCATTTCATATTTCCTCTATATTTTTAAATCCAAGCTGGCAGTGTTTCTACTGATATAGACGTTTCAGGAAACTTGTGGTTCTTCCTATGCATATTATCCTATTAAATAAGAGGCTCCTTTGCAGGACTTTCCAAGATAATCCCATCTCATGATTTTAGCTTCTAATGAGGTGCCTGAGGGGACCTGTGAGTTATGCAAGTAATCTCTTCAAGTATTCTTTTATATAATTGAACATTCTAATTTATAATATGAGTAGGCTGAGAATTTCTCAAATATTTAGACCTAATCAATTTTAATAGTTTTTTCCATTTGCTTTCATCTTCCCATAGAAGCAAGAAAACCCAAAGCCACCCATTCAGTGCATTGTTTGGAAATCTACCTGTGACCCTTAATCATCATATGTCAACTTGAATGAAGTAAGAAGGAGCATAAACCTGTATCAGGCTGAATTTCTTGATAAAGGCCTATTAAATAGAGGTTCTGGATTTAGTGCTGTTTTAAATTTTTTTTAACATACTAAGTGTTTAATTGGTTGGCTGAAATACAGATCAGAAGATGGCCCACTGTGAATGAGCTGCTTGATATTCCTTGGTTTACTACTGCTAATGGTATTCAGTGCTTTATGAAAATGAGAATGCTGCAGTAGATTCTGCATACCGGGAGAGTTCAGAAAATGTACCCTTCACCAATATCCTAAGAAACAAATTTGCAAGGGGAGCACCAGCAACCTTGGAGAGCTCAGTCTTTGCTCTTCTCTGAATATCAGACCTTATGATGGGGACTCCAGTCACTCAGTAGGTAAATTTAGATGTGATGAACATAACTGAATTTTGAAGTGGAAGGAGCCAAATGGCAGTGCCAAATTGCCAAAGAAAAGGCAAATATATTTACCCTAACAGACACCAGTAGTAAAACAATGATCAAAATAGTGCAACATATGTAGACCTTTGGTGTTGGCCAATTAATCAAAGTGTTTCCAGAAGTGTAATAGATAGGAAGCCCACTAAGTTTTTGCTGAATTTATGTAACAAGAAATATTTTAGGGCAAATGAATAAAAAATCTACTTCTAATTGTAGCAACAAAGAATCATGGCCCCTCAGCAAGTTCCAGGCTTGAGCCAGTTTACACTTTAAAGACTTCTTGAATGAAGGAAAAAACAGGTCATCTTGAAAAAGGATCCAGATTTATTACCAAAAAAATTATAGAGTCAATCTTTCCAGTATCCTTCCCCAAAGGACCAATGACCTTGAGGAAATGATCAGATATTTTGGGGACTATTAGACATAGATTCTGAACTAACACTGATTCCGGAGATTCAAAACACCACTATGGCTCTCCAGAAGAGCAAGAGCTTATGTAAGTCAGGTGATCAACAGAATTTTAGCCAAAGTCTGTCTCAGTCAGTCTAATAGGACACTGAATACACTCGGAGGTAATTCATCCAGTTCCAGAATGTATAATAAGGTAGAAATACTTAGTAGTTGGCAGAATCCCTATCCTGTTTCCCTAACTTGTGAAGTGAGTGCTATTGTAGTTGGAAAGACAAAATAGAAGTGGGTGCTTACCCTGGTTGTGAGTAGCACCAACCAATAAGTTTATAGCCTCACAAAATAAAACTGTTTCCATTTTTGAAGGGCTCCAATCCTCCTGAGTAGCTCCCTCCACTGCTACTCTTGCATTGGGACATTGGTCTCTAGGTCTCCCATTTCTTTGGTCTTCTAATATGGACTCACACTAACAATCATCCAGTAAGCTTCTAGACCTTTGACCTTGGTCTGATGCTGCATCCTTGATTCTTCTTGTTTGATTGCTTCCATCTTTGCTCTAGCAGCTACTAAATTCTCCTGCTCTCCAGAATTCAGACAGCATTGTGAACTCTCTTGCCTCTGATCCTAAGCCTACCTAATAAATTCCTTTGCATAATTATGCATATGCTTTTCTATTGATTCTGTTCATCTGGAGAACACTGTCTCCTCAGTTAAATGTCCAATTTCATTATTTACAAATTCTACATTTCACATAGTTATAAGATGCAATCCTGCTAAAACTTCTATCACTATATACCAAGGATCTTCTGTCTTTCATTTTCAGTAATATATTCCTATTTATTTTTAAATTCTCACTAGTGGAGTCAATAACATTCATATTTCTAATGTACTTATAGTCTGTTTAAGGTAATGTAGGCGTTTTCTAATTCACACCTTAAAATTCCCCCTGATTCTCCACACTGCCCAATTCCAAAGCCAAGTCCACATTTTTAGGGATGTTTTACACATTCAGTGTTAAAATGCTTTCTCTTTAGTTTCCCATTGCTGCTAACAAAATTACCACAAACTTAATGAATTAGTCATTGTTCTCAGTTCTGGGTCAAAGTGCCTGACACTCAAAATGAGGGAGGCGAAGTTCAGTCTGGCTGATGATTTCCGAGGGTTCAGCTCTAGGTCAACTGGCTGCAAAAAAGTAACATCATGGTGGAAGGGTATGGCAGACAATAGCTGCTTAGTTCAAGTTCATGACCGTCAAGAAGCAGAATACTAAGAGTGCAAGAAGGGATAGACAGTCCATAGACATGCCCTACAGTGACCCACTTCCAACTAGGCTCCACCTCTGAGCACAGCAATCAGCTATGAACATCGGTGTTTGAATCCACTGATACATAGTGGGTCCCCATAATCCTATCACTTTCTCCAAGAATCTCTTCATCCTTTCAAGTTGACAATCAGGATTAACAGACTCACTTAATGATGTAACATGAATTTATTGTCTTACATTTTTGTTTGTCATAAGTCCGATATCACCTTCACCAGGATAAACCAATGTACCAGAAGGGATAAAGACTTTTCTTGAGGCTTTAGTGGAGAGGCTATTCCCTGCCCTTTCTACCATCCTTTTATCCCTTGGCCCATGGGGTCTTTCCTCCAACTTAAGAATCACCAATAGGGGTTAGGTAATTCTCACATTGCATTATTGTTCTGTCATTACATCTCCATCTCTGAATTGAATCTTCTACATTTAAGAACCCTTGTGATTCCAGTGGGCTCACCTAGATAACCCAGGGGAAGGTCAACTGTTAGCACCCTAATTTCATTTGCAACCTTAGTTTTCCTTTGTCATATAATCTAACATATTTGCAGTTTCCAGAGATAGGACACATACTCCTCTGGGCACTATTATTCTGCCCCTTACAGCTTCAATTCCATCAAATCCCAAGTCACTAATGCCTCAATTTTCTAACCTGACCTGGAGGTACAATAGAACATCTTAAATTAGCAGTGAAGGGATTCCAAGAATTATTCCCACCTTTAACTCCCCGCTCACCTCAATTCTGGTTTCCTGAAACATGTAGCCTTTATTCACTGAGACACTCCTCACATAATTAACAACAGCTGTGCATGATTATATGCACCCATGTATATGAAAATTTATTGAGAATAATTACAAAGCTAAGTCTTGGCTAGCAATCAGAACTAAAACTCTGATCGATTAGATTTCTGGAAACATCAATTGTCAATCAATGCTGCATTTAGTATATCTGAATGCCGCGGTCCAGCCGGGCTAGGTCCACAGAGTCCCCGAAGGTGGGCTGAGCGTCGGCGCGTGGAGAACAGACACACAAACAGCTCAGAGACTGTGTGAATCTGCTTTGTTTATTGTAAGCTCAAACAAGGTGTTATATACCCCCTTTTTGGCCAGGGTCGGAAGTTTAGATAAAAAAAGAAAAGCAACGGATGTCTCTACAATAGCATGGTTTCTACAGTCATATGATTAGTTAGCATAGTCATAAAATGTATACCTAGTTTAAAGCCTAGAAGTATGTTAGTATTATTAACAAGTACTCTCTAATGGTGTCCTTATCTAAAAGCCTATAAAACATAAGAGTATACCTAGCCCTAAATTAACCCCCTTATCTCCCCATAATGTTCCTGCAGTTGTAAGAATGTGGTACCCGTCTCATCTCTATAGCAATACATTAGCATCTCTATAGGGAGGCTCCCAGACAGCCCCAGCCAACTGATGGTTATCATTATCTTTAAGGGCTCCCAAACTTTTGGTCTGATCTTAATCTCGTTAGTCCTATTCAAATGGCAGATCATCAATTGTAAGAAAAAACATTTCATTGATTATCCCTTTGTTTTTAGGGAGTTTCTATAGTTTGTTTACTGATTTGGTGCACCGGAAAGAAAATAGAAGAAATCCTCCGAACTGGATCAGAGTACAAGTTAACGTTATAGTTCCCTAGAAATGTTAACCCATTCCCGCAAAGCCAATTTTTATGCTGCGGCCTTTTCTTAGAAGACGTCCTCCCTGAAGATCCATCTTCTTCCATGTTTGGACCTTGTCAACAGAACATGGCTAGAGAAGGACGCGGCATTGAATATCAATATTTATGATTATTCAATTCTTTTTCTCTAAAGATTGGTAGTACATGTGCATTTTTTGTCACTACAACTTTTCCCTATCCTCATAGACAAATGTTTAACACTTATTGTAATTTTTACATGGTTAGAAAAGATCAGAGATTTCCCCCAAAAGTCCCCATTCCTCTTTGATTCTATCCTACTTGAAACACTTAAAAATACATGTACTAACATGGACTTTTAAAAAAGTAGTAATGATGTTTTTACAAGTCATCTTTAGTGCATAAGTCCATGCATTTAGAATTTGGATAATTGACTGAAACTAAATTTAGAATACATATACTTGTGACTTAGCCATGATTCATTCCCATCAAATACAATTTTATTTATGTGTTCCAACCTAATCTGTTATGAGCAGAGTTGGTTGTTTTAATATGATGATTACATGAAAGAATCATAACATTTATCATGTGCTTGAGTAATATTATGAACACATTATGTAAGCCAGTAGTCATTTCTTAATTTCCAAAGCTTGAAGAAAGGATGTGGCCCACTGTGCTGGCACTCACCTGTAATTCCAGCACTTGAGAGGCTGAGACAGAAGGATCACCATGAATTCAAGGCCAGACTAGGCTACATAATAAGCTGAAGGCCATCCTGCACTACATAACAAGACCCTGTCTCAAAAAAATAATTAAAAAGAAGTGATGCAGTCCCTTAAGCTATACTTCATGTTTAGGTGTATTCCCCACACGACACTGTACCAGGTTGCACTGGTAGCTATACAAGATATTGCCTACTAATCCAATCATTACTCAAGCCAATTTACAGTCTATAATTTTAAGTATTTTTTGAAGTCTCATCAGTGTGAAGAAATAATAAGACCACATATATTATGCAATCTTCGATTTGCCTTGGACCTCTCCATGAAAGGTTTAGAAGTATTTAGGCTTACAAAATTGCAGGTAGTTGCTATTGGAAGATTTTTACTGATTAATGAAGTGCAATAGTATTTTAACTTTATGATCACATCCATTTACATTCCTGCAATAGAGATGCTAAGTTTTTTTACCTTTACTCTCGTTAGTTCATTGATTTGTTTTGATTATTGATGGCAAGTAATTTCTCTCTTGCGTGGAAATCAAGAAAGACAGCCTTGAAGGGTTTACCACAGAGGTATTTAATCTTTGGGTTTGCAGACTTATGGAAGTCACTTTGAGAAAATAATTATAAGTCCTATCCTTGAGTTTCCTCTTTTCCCTTTGCTCCTAAATGCCTACCATCTCAAATTTATCACAAAATCATATACAGCAGTTTTACTTTCTCATAGACTGGAGAGAGTAGAAAATCCTCACTCTATAAATTTTTACTGCTGTACAGCCACTAGTATACTTATAAATAAAATAAACTAGACCCAAAACATTCTTTCAAAAATAAATATCTACTCCCGGCACTTACAATTCTTGAGTATTAGGTGAGAAAAGAGGTCTGCCTCTCTCTTGAAACACTGCAGTGCCCAAGTTAATTATTTTGTTCTAAAAGATATTGTTTAGGAGCTTTAGAATTGCTTCATTAATTTTAGCCAATATGTATTTTCCATAAAGAACTTAATAAGTGTCTAGAAACCAGAAATTTGAGCTAAGGCAGGAAATTGCCTTTTGATGATCTTTAAAACAGCAGATTATGGATTTTCCTCTTTAATGAAAATGTATATGGGGAAATCTGCTCAGTGCTACTTAAGATACAGTTCCACATGCCCTGGAGAACACATCTGCAATGAGTTAGTTCATAAATGTTATTCAGGTATAAACTAACAGACCTGTGCTAGTCAAAATAAAGTTTACTTGTTGTTAGACAAATACAGCTAGTTATTTACTCAATTATGTTGACATATTAATCATTGTTAAATATGTAAGTCCAAGACTATGGATTTGGAATTATATATTTATAGAAATACATGCATTAAGATATATTTATTTACTTATTTACTTAATAAGTGAGAAAATCACATTTCTGTGGGTTCTGTTCTGAACTTCTTGATAACCCATTGTCAACTGACTTCAGGATCAAAGTTAGAAAGCAAGGGCTGGGAGTTTGGCTCAATGGCTTAAGTGCCTGTCTTGCAGGCACAAGGTTGTGAGTTCAATTCCTGGTGCCGCAAAAAAACAAAAAACAAAGTTAGAAAGCAAAATACATCTCCATCAAAAGACTTGTCCATCAAATGGCCTTACAGTTCCTCAGTGGAAGACAGAATTGCATCTATAATGGGGGAAGATCAGTAGTTAGTTTACTGGATACTTCCATGATTTACGCTAGTTCTCTGAATCACAAAGTGAGAGAATTTTATAACTGACAAGTTGATGAATAACCACTGACAATGAATTATTTTATAAAGCATTTTTACTGTGCACTTATTTTGTACAAGGATCCACACTAGGTGTTAGGGAAGCTATAAAGACTAATCAAATACATAAATTAATCCTTAAAGTCACCATAACTTTAGTTTAAGGTAAAGGAAATGGCTTACTATGGCACTGATGTACAGACTGTATGACACGAGCCTAAATCAAAGCACTGGAAGGAAGTTATGGGAATCATAGAAGAGAAGGCAGAGTCTCACAAAAAGGCTAATTATCAACCCAGGAGCAGCACTTTGGGTGTTAAAGAGCACTACCTGAAGTTGAATTCAGTATGATAATAAATACTGAATGCTGACAAGACAATGGTGAGACAAGTACTATTCTAAATGCCAGTGGAAATGTAAATCCATTAAAACAACATAAAAACCATTTATAGATAGCAATTGAGCAACATATGTTGAGATTCTTGGCAGAGTTCATATTCTAGGATTTGGTAATTCCTCTTCTGGGGATACAGCCTCATGAAATCGACTGAAACAGCCAGAGATTTATGTGTAAAGCCATTTGAAACCATTGTGGCATAATTTATGATGTGGAAAAATTGGAAATAACATAAATATTGAACAGTCAAGAGAGAGGTTAAATAAATTATAGCATACTCATTTATTTATTAAAATGCATTGAAAATATTAAATCAGATGTACTTCACGATTAATCAATAAAATAAATCAATAAAAATGCTCAAAATATTGCATTAAATAAAAAAGGAAAATACAAAAATCATACATTTAAAGTGATCACCATCTTTCAAAATTTACATTAAATAAAAACTGTACCAGAGTGTTAAATGTCACTGTATTACACTGAGTTCTTAGGTGTAGGTCTTGCCACGTAGAGTTTTTGAACAAAACTCTCCAAGGATCTCTGCATGGAAGAGAGGACAACAGGGGTCACCAAGGGTGAAGCCAACCTGCATTCTGGTCACAGCATGTATATCAGGCAATCACACAGGGATTCTGGAACTGGAAAGAACTGGATTCTCAAAGTCAAAACTCTGTGCAAATGCCTCATACAGCCTTTGCCTGTACTTGCCTATGGCGAGGAGTGAGTGATGGACTGAATGTCTATGCTTGCACAAAAATTCATGTGTTTAAGTTTTAACCCTTGTTGAAATCAGGGTTTGCAAGGAAGACAATTTAATATAGGACACGTAATTTACAGAATTATTTTATAACAATCACCCAAAGAGTCAAACACAAAAAAAGTACAGGAAATCTGTCCACACACTAAAGACCCAAAGAATCCAGCTGAGGGCCTGGATCCCATGGCAATTTCCTGCATGAGTCCAGCTGAATACCAAGAGCCCATGACAATGCCCCCAACAAGTCCAATTAGAGCCCACAACAAGTGACTCATGCATGTCTGTTTCATGGATGTGCACTGGCAAGGCCCAAAGGTCAGCAATGGAAACTAGAAAGTCTGTGCCAATAGGATGAAGAATCTGTGCCAGCAGGCTGAGTGATTTGAGCAAGGAAGCAATGCTCAAAGTAAGGACCAAAGCTCCGCCAGAAAGTACCACAGCCATCCTCGGTGACAGTGAGGCCCCAAGCTCCTCAGATGATGAGAACAGCTGAGTTCGTATCAGCAAGACAGTGTGACAAGATTCTCCTGGAGATTCAACAGCACACCACCTTCTCCTCTGGAGTTAGGAAGTGAGGCTCAAAGTAAGGACCAGAGCTCTTCCAAAGTGAACCTCAGCAACAACAAAGTGCCGAGCTCATCTGACAATGAGAACAGTCAAGTTCGTATCGGGAAAGCAGCTTTACAAGCTCCTCCAGGAGAACCAACAGCACCACTTCTTCGTCTCCGGATCTCCTTTTTATGTTGTTGGCAGCAGTCCTCAGGTGGGCCATCCACACCCAACACCATGCTAATTCAGTTCAGCTGGGTGTTACATGATGACTACCAGTTGTCAATCCACCACAACCCCAGTGATAATAATACCAGGAGGTAAGGCTGTGGGAGGTAATAAAGTCATGAAGGCAAATCTCTCATA